>PVJX010045277.1:0-12787 GCA_004027295.1 Dolichotis patagonum | reverse complement strand
GGAGATGAAGGAGGAGGGGGAGGGGAGAGGGAGAGGGCAATCCAGTTCTCTCTGTGTATCATGGAGGAGAGCCAAGAAGTTCTCATATGCCCCAGAAGGAGCACAAAATATGCCCTAGCAGAGAGCACAGTTGTAGATGCCGGGATATGTGCTCACAGGGAGATAAAAGGGACCCAATAGCATGAAGGCTACAGGATGAATCTCTGAATGTGAAGATTAAATGCTGCTTGATCCTAAACCCAGGGTATGTTGTACTATTAGGAGCCCTTCATGTGGGAACCCAATTAGCTGAGAGAAATGGTGGAACCTCCTGGCAGCAACCATGAAGCATTCCCAGGGCACTGTCCATAGTATTGAAGAGCCTTGTCCGTCCTGTTCCTGAGCACAAGTCACTGTCTCTAAGTCTTAGGATGCCTCATATCTTCAGAGAATGCATCTACCATATGCCAAGAGGACCCACGTGCGTCCCCTACTACTCAGCAACATCACAGGAAGGAAGAAAGGGTAGCACCCTGTTGAGCAGTGGGAAGAAACTTACTGCCCCCTCACCCCCAGAGAAAGTCACCTCATCTTTGTGTCCAACAAAATGTTTTTTCTTCCTGTCAATGGTTTTACTAATTGCTCTATCCCTGTGTAATAGACAAAGTGCCATGATTTCATCACCTGTATCAGCACCCTTAAATTGGCTTGGAAGGGTTGTGGCACCATGTTGAGGATTCTGAGGCTTGCTTTGGGTCTGTAGGACGGTGTTCTCAATCAGTTCGGGAAACTTGCCTTTGCTTTGGAGGTGGTGTGTGGAGGCACCTGATCAGTTGCTTGCATCCCGTGCTGTAGAGCCACATGGAATAAAAGCAATCCAGCCTTCACACTCTGGCCCTGCTCTGACTGGAGACTGGGCTTCTTTCCATCCTGCCTTCTGCTATTCGGGGTAAAATTCCTTTTTTTCCCCCTATGTACCTTAAATGATATGGTTTCCAGACTCCTTGTTAGTTTATCGATGCCCCTATAAAATGGGGCACACAGAAACAAACATAAGCAAGCATTAATTCTGAGCTTAATTCAGTGGGCATTTGGTGAGTGCCCATCATGTTCCAGTCTCTCTTTGACACCAGCATAAACCAAGAGCATGACTGCAGCCCTGACCTGCTTCTGTGTGGTTTGGCCAATGAAAATTAACATCAGATTGTCATCTTTTGGTCACGGCAAGTCTCTTCAAGCCACCTGAGTTGCTACCCTCTACACGTCTGAAGTGTCCGCATGCATGCGATGGTGCAGTCCCATGACCCCAACCCTGGAGTTGGGACTTCGGACAGCTCATTCTTTTCATCTCTGCTAATCTCATATTGCCCAGCTGTCCTGGCTATGGAGATTTCGTGGACTCCAGACACGTCCACCCAGCATATGAGCCCTCAGACCTATTTGTATGGGAAAAAAGGGGCTTCTTGCCACTCTCATTTCTAGCAAGGTGGAAAGTGAGGCCAGGCCCAGCAGTAGAGAGGCCTCACAGCCATGAATGGACATGTAGTCATCCCTGGGCCTCTGCCTCATGCACTGGGACTCCTCCCTTCATGGCCAGAAAGGTTGGGAACCCACAAGCACGTGGTAAACTCCACATCTGTCAGAGCCATTGCGCATCTGCTGTGTGCCAGGCGTACGTAGGAGTCTGCGGGATTCCAGAGGAGGATGAGTGGTGGTGGTGAGCATGGGGGGAGACAGGCCAGAAATCTGATAAATCATATAGTGAGTAATAAGGATGTGGAGAAAGAAAACGTGGACTGGAGTGCTGATGGAGTGACTCCAGCCTCCAATACCTGCCCAAGAAGTGTATCATTGGGAAGGTGACATCAGCAGACTTGGAAGGGGTGAGAGGTGGGTCATGTAGATATGTGATGTGGGGCTGGGGGCGATTCAAGCAAGGGAACAGCAAGCATACACCTGGTGTGTTCCAAGAACAGCATGGAGGTTAGTGTCCCCTGGTACGAAGCCAGTGATGGGTGATGGAGGCAGACCCTAGAGGGTGTGCTGTACATCTGCGGGCCTGGGTCCAGCCCTGGTTGAGCTGGGCAGCCATTGCTGAAGGAGATGGGATAGGCTTGTGCTCAGGGGCACGCTGGTTGCTGGGCAGAAGCTGGACTCTATAACGGAGGCGAGGACGGAAGCAAGGAACAAAGTCATTACAAGGAGCCCAGAGACAAGCATGACCTGCCCAAGGGCACAGAGGAGGTAAGACACAGAGTGGGAAGAGCCCCACTTTCCCGACTGTCACTGCGTGTGGCTCTTCAGTCTGTCCCTCATCACATCAAGTGCCCCAACTTTAAGGTCCATAGTTCATCTTGTCAGAGGACCGTGAAGCCAGTCCCCAGCCCCCGAGTCAGGCTTTCCTAACGAAATGGCGAGAGCTGCTCTGTGATTACAGCCTTAATTTTGCTCTGATTCAACACAGCTCTCCCCTCCGGCGTGATTAGTCAGGTACCATTACCATTTTGTAATGAGATTAATGAGAGAATTCATTCAGAAGTCATTATCTTACCTAATAATGACCTTACTGATTACTGTATCTCCTTCAACTAGGTTACTGATTTTGATGAAAATATAATAAATATAGCTTGCAGCACCTGGAAATTTGTTCTCTGCCTGGAATAGTTCTGAGGTACAGACTTATTTTTAAGAATTTCTTGAAAGTGATTAAATATTTTGGTTCTCCTGAGGCGGTATTTCTGTGTTTTCACAGATGACATTTTTGAAATGTATGAAATATTTGATGATAAAATATTTAATAAGCCTGGCGTTCATATTTTTCAGACATCTGTTTCTACTTTGAGACTGTCTGAATGTGATTTTACATGAAATTTCTATTTGCATGTTGTGTTGGTTTAAGAAAAGGGCTTGTGCTATGCATGACATATGCGTCTCATAAAGTAATGAATGCCTGGGCCTCCCAGTCCAGAAGATAGTGTACAAGGAGCGTTGTGGTCTGCATATTAAAATGCATCTAAGCAAATCATTAAATAAAAACAGAACCATTTCCAGGGGGGAATAATGCAAGTCAACTCTTACTAGTTGAGAGCCTACTAGCTGCCATGGTACTGTAAGGAATCAGGGATTAATAAAGCACCCTCAACATTCACTTTTAGGAAGCTCTCGTGAAGCTCCTACTCAGTGCTGGGTGATTTTAGACTTGCAGATAAACTGGCAGAAGCCTCAGATCTAGGGGTCTGAAAGCTTTTCATTCCCTGGTGGTCATATCGTTTACTCTGGCTATGCCTCAGTTCCCATATCTGTTAAATGGGGTTGATGACTAACTCTTTGGTTCACTGGAAGAATGAAGAATCAAATGAGAAAACAGATTCTAAGACTTTAAAGGGCTTAAGAACACACATCTAGCAAGTAGGGAACTTCAACCTTCGAGACCTTTCTATTGCAACCATTGTTTCCCAACCCTAAAGTTCAACTTTGCTGGGAAAACAAGGCAAGCTTCCATTGGGAACATGGTATAAGCTCTAATATGACATTCATAAGTCTAAATAGCTGTTCTATAGTTATTCTTCTCTCTGAGTTCATGTTAATCCACATGTCACCTGCAAAGATGGATGAGTAATTTGGAGGCTTGATTGATGTGGGTTTTGCCTTATGACTTTCCTCAAAATTAATGGCAGCCATGCAGCCCCAGATCCATGAATCACCCTAGCAGGAAGTGCTCCATTAGGAGGAAAGAGAGAACAAAAGATCAGCAGGATGCTGGGAAAACAGTCACACTCAGGGCTGTGAACTGATGGTCATAAAACTCCAGTCTGGAAACCGGGTGGGGGCTCAGCGAGCACTGTGGTTAGAGTCACAGCTGTTTCCCCTCGGGGCCACCATTCTAGCTTGGGCTCTGGTGTGCAAATCATTTCCTCATTGGGCCTCAGATTCCTCCGCTTTGACATGGGGACAATCATTCACATCCCCTTTAAGACTGAGAAGTGAAACGTGGCTGATTATGACCGAGTGCCTCCAATGTGTCGAGTCCATTCTAAGTGCTTCACACGCATTATTTCATCTAACACTCAGAAACACCTTAGAAGCAGCATCAGCCACCTTTTGCAAATAAACAAACCAAGACTCAGAGCAGTTAAGTAACTAACCTAATGCCACCCAGCCGGTAAGTAGTAGAAACAGGACCAGGACTGTGGAGCCGTGGCCCCTAATCTCTCCCTGTATCATCTGGGGGTACTAAAGCACTTTACAGCTGTTGTCACTATTGTCATGTTATTCATTGTACCCTGGGTCCAGTGAGAAAGAGGGATCAGAGAATATGAAAAGAAATGATATTGTATGACAGTGAAAGACAGCTCAGGGGACAGATGTGGCAGAGACAAACACAAACACAAGGCTGTCCAACTAGGGGAAAAGGAATAGATGAGAAGGAGCGAAGCCAGTAGAAGGGCCCTGTGGGAGCAATTTAGACAAAGTGAGAGCAAGGCTCCACATGGACGGTACCATATCCTGGGGTGCAGGGAAGGGTGGGGGCACCAGGCTCCCAGTGTAAATCTGAAAATGAGGAAGCACTTCAGTTGGACAAATGGGTCAGACCTTGCAATTTAAAGTCTGGTCCATCAGCCAGCAGGGGCTTGTTATAAATGTAGGACTTCTGACCCCACTGCAGAGGCCTAGTGAGTCAGAATCTGCATTTTCAAAAGATACCCAGGTGACTCCTGTGCATGTCAGACACTCTGCTGAGGCCACAAGCTTGGCACATCACATGGCAGCAGATCCAAAGGTAAAAGTTAGAAATGAGGAATCAAGTTCTATGTGAGAGATGCCCCCATTTAGATTTTCTCAGAGGCAAAGGAAATTAAGTCACAGGCAGTACAAGGACATGTGGTAGATACACATGAGGCTGAGGTAGGTCCTGGTGCTGGAAATAAAAACATGTTTTCATCAAGGTGAAAAGAACCTTATGAATGTGTGGGCTTAGACCAGTAGCAGTCAAACCGGGTTCTCATCTCAGCCCTCACACCACTTCCCAGTGGGACTGTGGAAAAAGCCAGACAAAGGAGTGGACAGCTGGTCAACCGCCTAGGACACAAATTCATGAGGCAAGCTGAGACATTACTAGAATAAACCGATGAAACGGAATATGGTTCCACTTCCACCAAGGTAGACAGCGCCCTCCAGTGGAAACTAAAAGTAAAATATTCCTCCCAAGTCCAGTCTATTTTCACTGGGCAGGTTTTGGAGGCCCATGGCTGCAGGTATGTTCCGTGAACCAAGCTACTGCTTACTGTGAACAGGAACTTATTTCCTTATCTCAATATAAAATCCTTTAATGCACCTACCAGAATGTTGTATAGTTTAGCAAATTGCAAAACGAAACTGAAGAGAATACAAGTGGAAAATGTTTGACGAGTATTTTTTGTAGCATTGGCACTACTTCTGCCCCAGGAGATTAACATGTGAGTTCCTTTTTTGGTACGATTTCTATTAACAACAAGCTAGTCTCTCTCTATCCCTGAAACACATGTTGGACAAATACTTAAAGACAGTGGCTTGAAGGATTAGCAACTAAATCAGTAGCTGGGACCACCCATAGTCAGTCCTAAGTCCTACTCTGCCATTAGTTAGGTAGTTCACCATCTCATCCTTCCCTCCTCTTGGGTGGATGTCAGGAAAATACAATGAAATACTACAGATGGTAAACCCAGCACAGGAATGTCTAGAGGTAGCACAGTTGGAAAAGATCCCCAGGCAGTATCACTGCTTCTGCCCCCAAGAGCATATTCTCCTAAAGACACAGACCCAATGTGACAGAAGGACAAAGAAGCAGTGTACTGGACCAGCACCTGGGGCCTTTACACAAAACTATTTTCCACGAGTCTTCTGGTAACAGACATTTTGCTAACTGCTGCTGTGCAATAGATGCTTTACTGTAATATGTCTTCTCTCTACAAGTTTCCAAGCTTCTAAAGCCAGTGACTAAAGGTAAGACTTTAGAGTTAGGTTTAGTTTAGAAATTCTCTGCCACTTAAAATCTGGCTAACAGCTCAATGATCCTAGCAAGTCAAGATACCTCTCACAGGCCTGGCTTCCTAATCTACAACCAGAAAAAACAATTCCTTGTACTAGGGATGGTTAGGTGGAACCCTTGTTCTTTGTGCCTTCTGTTTCCCTGTGGCCAGAACACTGAGAACCACGCACTCCTATCCTCTTGTCCCATCTCTTCCCTTTCCTCTGCAGGGGGGTTTTAAATTACCTGGAAGGATATAGTGGTTGTCAGTGGGCAAAGCCAATGCATTAGATGTAGATGAGGCTGGGGATGTTCTCTCTTTTCCTCTCTCTTCTCAACCTCAGTTCTAGGCAGGAATCTCAGGTAAGTAGGTTACTCACACTCACCTGGAGGGCTGTCTATGGTGTATACTGGGGAAAGGATGCATAAAGGGTTATGATCTAGACTCTTGAACACAAAAACAAAATTGTACTCTCTAGTCAGTTTTTAAAAAGCTAACATTGATCTCCAGTCACCACTTTCCTGGATTTTATTTCTCAGTTGGTTCCCATTTCTGCTGGGGACAAAGAACTAATTTTTAGGAAGCCCCTAAAAATCTACCAGGGACATGATGGGAAGAAAAAAAGGTTCACTCATCCGTCAGCATACACAGGGACACCAGAATCAGTGGGTGTCAAGTTCCTTATAAACAAAATGGTGTAGCATTTGCATATAACCTACACACATTCTCTCATACATTTTAAATCATCTCTAGATTACTTATTATCCTTAATACAATGTAAATGCTATGTAAATAGTTGTTTCTTGTACAGCCTAGAGAATGGCAAGGAAAAATATGTCTATATGTGTTCAGTATAAACCCACTTTTAAAGGATTGTCAGTCTTTGGTTGGATCTTCAGATGCATAATACACAGACAGGAAGTGTCATCTGTATGTATATCAAGTATCTTTCATATTAGGCCTTAATGAAGCATTATTATAGAACTTTGGCCCAGCTGGTGGCCCATGGACACTGTTTATACCTCATGAAGACTGAATGGGTTGCTAGAGGACTCCGTGAGAAAATCAAACGTGAGTTGGACTGGGGGAGGGGTGAGAGAGAGGTCAGGCCATTTTGAACACGAAGTGCCTGAGTACAGGTGTGGATAGGGGAACGACTTCTGGTTTTCTGTATCCTGGTTCCTACTCCTCATTTCATCGACAGTGTTCACCACTTGTCCATCTTGGATGTCACCTCTTTCATTGGAATGGTTTATTCTTTATGTTCATTTATACTGACTTGTCTTTCTGTTGTCACAGCTGTCACCAACATGCAGCCATTCAAGGGTGTCTGCTCTCCCCTTCTTTGTCATAATCTAGAGGCTTCCCAAGAAAAAAGCTGCTCTTCCTTTGTTCGTTTGCTCGTTCCTTCCTTCCCTCCTTCATTCTTTCTTGTCTTTCTTCCTTTCTTCATTCCTTGTCTTCATTCCTTCCTTCCTTCTGGCTTTGACAATGTGAATCAGTCTTGGCTAATGGGACAAGTGACATGTGCAATTTCCAGTCCATACCCTTGAGGGTAGACACCATGCCTTCGTGCTCACCTGTACCATCTATGTTGAAGGACTCATCCCTGTCGTTCTTTCTGGAAGTCTTCTTCATAACAGTGACAGAGAGATACGATGGACCACAGTGATAAAGGACATGTTCTCCAAATGTAGAGCAACAGAAAGAATCTGCAGTTTTAAAGATACTTTATAAAGCAGAGCCACAGAACCAGCTAGGGTATTAAGCAGGTGAGAAAGAAATGAACTATTTTGCAGGAGGCACTGTTATTTTGTCTCTACTCCTACGCTACCAGAATGATTTTAACCAATATTTGATCTTAACACTGTTATATGCGGAAAGATGTCTTAGAGGAGTGAAAGGCAGGAATTCTTCTCCAGGCCGAGGGCACGGTGTGAATGCAGGCAGAGAAGCTGCATGAATTCACGGACCTGAAAGAAGTTGGGTATATCTAGGACAAGTGGAGGGAGCATAGGTGAGAGGAAAGCCAAGCGAGGTTGACGGGGTTTAGACCACGACCACGCAGAGCCTTCCAGGAAGGTTACCGAATTTGGATTTCTATCTGGAAGGCAATAGAAAGACGTGAGAGTATTTCAGGCAGGTGAATGGCTGGTTTAATTGTGCTCCATAAAGTCAGTGCTGGCCTCATTACACGGGGTGTTAGAAGAGCCAGGCTAGAGGCCCCCGGTGGGTGACTGTCTCGGGATCCCCGCCCTATATCATCCATCTCTCCCTGGAGGCCCGTCACAGACTCTTCTCCAGGATCTCCCCTGAACTAAAGAGAGCACGCAGATGAAGAAGTTTGGCTTTGCTTGGTAAAAAGAGACTTGCCCGGAACTGTGTCTGTCCTTCTCTAGATCTCAGAAGTAAAATAATTGACTTTCTGCACCCTTCAGAGCTATATCCCCGGATAATTGATTAACATTGTTTCCATTTCTGGAACACTGAGTTGACCTATACAAAGCCAGTGGAAAATCCTTGAAAGCCACTGATTCTCTCCTATCACTGGACCTTCAACAGTAGGTGAAGCATATGCTTAAACATTCAGGTGTCCCCAACACCCCCCAAAGGAGTCCTCTGGTTTCTAGATCTGTCCTCAGACAGATTCATATCCAGCCTACATAGACCGCAGCGTACACTCTCAAATAATTTTAGTTCCCCTCCCCCTGGAGGAAGTGAAGGAACAGAAACGCATTCCTTCACTTCTGTAATCCACTTGGTGCTGAGCACAAGTCAGACCTTATAAAAGTTCAATAAAGCTTGATCAAATTGGATCAGGCTAATCTATTCCTTAAACTTCTAGTTAGTGAAGTTTTATTCAAGTAGGCAGCACAGTATTTCATCCCGGTTCATAAGTATGCGTACATGTATTATAATTGGATGGAATCATGGTTTTTCTGGGAATTATTTCTAGCCTCCACAGAGCTGCTTCTTCACCATGATAAAATATGCCTGACAGAAGAAAGGGGAAAATTCCTTGTTATGGTGATTGGTGCTTTATTTCTGTGTTTGCCTAGAAAGCCGAATCAAGATAAATGCTTAATGTATTTATAAAATTTAAAAGCAACAGAAGTAGTTTTGTTTGTCAGAGAAACGTACTCAGGATTAGTGCCCCCAGTGTGTTAGCGTGCACAATAGAGATATATTGTGATTTTTAATCATTTTAGGCCACGTTCCTCATCTGTCAGGACAGAGAGTCAGCAGACACTGTCGCGGGATGAAAAATAGTTTGAAACTGGAAATGATGCTAGATCTTGCCCAGTGTCCAGTAGGTGTGGCACTGTCCATTCATGCTTCCCTACCCTCACCGCATCATGCCTCTTCTTCCAAACACACACCAACAATAAATAAAACACGAAGAGGAAAAATTTAAAAGACAGAGGCCTGTTTCAAAATACAGGAGAAATATCCATGGACTGGAAAAGAAAAATAAGAAGAGAGGCTCTAATGGGGAGCCTTTGGGCTTAAAGCTGTGAAGGAAACGGAGAGCGGAAATTTGGGTCTTGGGATGTAACAGGGACTAACATTCTCCAACATGCAATGGGGCACTAAGGCCAGGTTCACGGTTCCAAATCAAAGGTTCAAATGGGCACCCTCTGCTCCTAAAAGGAGACGGGAAAAGTTCATAGACCGCTTGGAAACTATTAGCTTAGGAGGAAAGGGAGAGGACGGAGCCTGACGACCAGACAATCGGTCAAGCTGTTGACTTGGTGACAGTATCTGCAATATCACCAATGTCATCACTGGACTACAGCCCCAGAGTGCTAATGTGAGACCTGAGTTTGATAAGGATCCCTAAGGGTTGAGTGGAGACAGCCACATAAATGATAGAGAAGAATGTAGAGAGAGAGAGAAAGAGAGAGAGAGAGAGTTTTCCCACTCAAAATGATTTCATAAACCAAAATTCAAAAACACATGACAGGGTGTACCAGAAAAATGCCTGAGTTTCCAAAAACTCACAGGAAAACTCACAGATTGGTTATAATCAGTGTTTTTAGAACTCTGGAAGTTAATAAAAATATTGCAGCAATCTGGGACACATATATTTAAGGAACTCAACAAAACTGTAGTAAAGACAGCTAAGATTTTGGCATTTTAATTTGCCTTGTTCCCATTTCATGCTCTCCAGCTCCACGGTAGCCTGGAAAGCCAGTCATCCACGATCACAGCAAAAGTCAGCAGCCTGACAGCTACCAGAAGAGCATAGCAGGGTTGAAGCTCCTCCAAAGCCTCATTCCTGGAAAACTGTCATTATTTAACTTGTCTACTGCTTTCCTGGAAAACTCAATTTAAAGGCTAACTTTATTTGACCTGACTCAAAGCTCGCACAATTCAAAAAGCCCTTTCCCTGGGTGTGCTTGTTGAAAACAATTAGTGGCAAATGATGACGCTTTCTGAGGTGTTAGATAATTGGGACAAAATGGTTGATTGAACAAAAAGCTTAACATAAAAAATCTGAGGCATGAGATGATGTCCAGAAGGCCTTTATAAAGTTCGGGCACATTCTGGGGGAATGTAGGAAAATGATGTGCTTGTGCAGGACTGTATATATCCTTAGAGCCATGCAATGCTCAGGGAAGGCTTGAAAAGGTCCAAAGCTTCCTCCTGGGGCTGACTTTGAGACTCTGCGTGCATGAGAAGTGAAGGCTAAGATAGAGTTGTTGATTCCCTGTCTGAGTTTAGAAATCTTCTCTGCCCCATGACAGTTCCTTAGCAAAGAATAGGGGACACACCTATACCAGGCATTTACTCTACCCACTCATTTGCTCTCCATTAGTGTAACTTAGCAGAGACTTCAATGATCAAAAACAACAAGATATACAGTCTTGACAGCATTAGTTCAGAAAAGTCACAAAGGAAAGGAACGAAAGCAGTACACAGTAACAGCGACCATCCCTGGCAAGATAGAAGAATGTGGTTTACAGAGTTGCCAAAATGTATTATTTAAAATTTCCAGTCTTCAGCAAAATATGATGAGACATACAAAGGAATTTTAAAAATGGTCCATACACGGGAAAAAGCAGTAAGTAGAAACTGTGCCTGAAAACCAGATACTGGTCTTATTGAACAAAGACTAAATCAAGCATCCATTTGGATTATAGTCAATGAGCTAAAAGAAAACATACCCAAGAACTAAAGGAAAGTATGAAAACAGCATCTCATGAAACAGAAAAATTATATCAATTTATATTTACATAAATTATGTCAACTTATATTTGTTTGTTTCTTTGTTTGTTGAGCTATGGTCTCATTTTATGTAGTTCAGACTGGCCTTGAACTTGCATATGTAGCCCAGGCTGGCCTTGACCTCATGGCAATCCTCCTGCCTCAGCCTCTCAAGTTCTGGAATTACAGGCCTGTGCCACCATAACCAGATTCAACTTATATCAATAAGAATAAAATTCTAGAAATTATAAAAAGGAACTGAACAGATATTCTAGAGTATAAAAGTATAATAACTAAAATGAAAAATATAGCACAGAGACTTCGCAGTATGATTTAGCAGGCAGAAAAAAGAGAACACACATCCACACAAAAATTTGTATCCAAACATTCACAGCCTCATTCACACTATCCAAAAAGTAGAAACAGCCAAATGCCTAAGGAGTTCATGAACAACATGTGGTCTATTCATACAGTGGAATATCGTTTGGCCAGGAGAAAGAATGAAGCAACTGATTCATACCTTAGGATGAAACATTGCACTAAGTGAGAAACCCAAAAATCACACATTATATGATTCTATTTATATGAGGTATTCAGAATATGCAAATTTATATACACAAAGTATATGAGCTTTTGCCAGCGGTAGGGTGAAGGGGAGAGTGGAAAGTGACTGTTAGTGGATTTGAGGGTAATGATAATGTTTTGTAATTAAATAGCGAGGGACGATGGCTGCACAACCTTGTGTTTTTATTAAAAGCCTCTGAATTGTACACTTTGAAGTGGTGAATTTTATGGCAGAGAATTGTATCTCAATAAACAAACCAAAAACACATGTAGAAAACTAATCCTAACAGAGTCAATGGAATCAATAATCAATTAATTTCATAAAAACTGGCACAATCTGGAAAAAGATTTAAGTACTTTGGAGTACTTTGGAGAAAATTAAGACTATTATCTGTCAAAAAAGAACAAAAATTTATGAATTAAATCATGATGAAAATGAAACAAGAACAATTCGACGTGAAAAAGAACCAATTAACAATCTTAGCCATTTATATCTTAACACTGAAATTTTAAACATTATACAAACAATGGAAAGAATAAATGCTATAGTGAAGAATACGGGGAAGCATTAGTAAATTGGAAGACAGTACTAAGGAATGATCTAGAACATATCCCAGTGAAGCAGACACACACACACTCATGGAAGAATGAATAGTTTAGAGGTGAACAAGGCAATACACATCTAAGAGGATCTCCAGAGGAAAACAGAAGACTGGAAAAATCTTATTCAATGAGATAATGACAGAATTTTCCACTACCAAAGACATGAATCTTAAAATTGAAATTAATTCACACCTAAATATATTATTTAAAAGTTTCAGTGAATCAAGAACATTGAGTATCAACACTAAAAAGTATCAGAAAGCAGAGTTGGACTCTGAATTTGGTGGTGCCATCATCTCAGATTCATCAGCCTCCAGAACTATGAGAAAAGAATTTCTCAGGCCTGGGATTTAGCTCCGCAGCATAAGCACCTGCCTTGCAAGAGCACAGTCATGAGTTCAATCCCCAGTACCAAAAAAAAAAAA
>PVJX010045276.1:0-12790 GCA_004027295.1 Dolichotis patagonum | reverse complement strand
TTTTGTGGTCTCTTGCAATTTTTAAGAAATCTTACTGTTCATGATCACTAACTGCAATCCTGTTTTCTGGGTTTGATATTCTTTCTTCACTTGGGCTTATTCTGTCTCTTATACTTTCAATGTTATTTTTAATCTTCTGGCTATCTGTTTGAATCTGATTCATAGATTCTATTTTTTCCCTATGTTGGGTGTTCATAATTTCCATCATTCTCCTAAGCTCCTCTGTTTTTTATCTGTATCTGTCTCAGAGTTGCTAACTATGTCTTTCATTACAGTCACCTATTTGTAGTTATCTGAGAAATTACAGTGGACCCTTGACTTTTGAACTCAATTCATTACTGAGGGTTGGTTGTAACTCAAGTTGGTCATAACTCAAGACTATTTTTCCCATAAGAAATAACTGAAATACCGATAATGTGTTCTGAATATCCCACAGTACCCTTTAATGAAGATTTTCATAATAAAAGAGTAGGATACTATGTGTAATTTACCAGACACACCAGTAGTTTTTCCAGTGTATTCACCAAAATGTTATAAAATGTGCCTAGTTTACCAGAAATGACAATTTTATACTGTACTTACCATTCGAATTGACATCTTTGGCTTGCAGGAAGAGAGGGTGAAATGGAAGATGATTATTCTTGGGAAGCAGAGTCCCCTTCCATAAGAACATCAGGTATTTGTGCCTCTGGCATCCTTTCTGTCCTTGGGAGAGTCTGTAGTTCACAAGGACCTGCTTTGATTCACTACGTCTCAACCTTTTCAGAACTAAACCTGGTCTAAGATTGTTTCTGCCTTTTATTTAACACTGTTTTTTTCTATTGCGTGGCTTTCTTTTCCTTCCCTTCCTTCCTTAGCGTCTTTTCTAGATGGGGAGGCATTTTGATAGCAGTAATCATAGAAATTATATAAAACACTGACTGGTATCATCCATAAGCACATGAATTTGGACTCAAACTGATGCTTATGTATGCTTCTCTGGTATCACGAGCCTTTGTCTACAACTGCATAAGCAGCTAGCATTTGAGCTGTAATTCAAGACTCTGGTCATAAGTTAAACCTATAAAATCCTGGTCATAATCCAAGTTGTTCATATGTGAGGCCAGTTGTAACTGAGGATATGCTATATTTCGGATTTGATTCATCTGCTTGAGTTGTTTTGTCTCATTTTCCCCTGGGTCTGCCTTTGGTGAGCTTAAAGGCTAGAGTTACATGTTGCTTAAGTGTCTTCTCATTTTCTATTTTTAAAAATTTAATCCCTGGATTGATGTCTGTAAATTGCTTATGGCGAGTAGCTTTTGTTAGTCTTTAGAAATGAGAATCTCGGAGGTGTCTTGCAGGTGTAGCCGGCTTTTGGGTTTTGAGTCTATTGCAGCATCCCGCATCTTCAATTTATTGGGGATGAAAAGTTGCTTTGTATGTGGCTCAGCCCCTGATTCTTTGGGACCAGCCTATGGTATTGTTCATGACTGTAAGGCAATCTCAGTCTTGATATACCAGGAAAAAAACCTGGTTAGAACAATTAAAGTAATACAATCAGCAATAACAACAGCATCAAACAGCCTAGAAAATGACAAACTGTGGTAACTATTGATTTGCCAACTTTCACCATATGAATGATATTTATGGTTGTATAACAAATTCTAAAACAAAATAGAAAATTGTATACAGTAAATATTCCCTCAACATGGCAATTTTACCCTCATAGGAGAAAATTTAAAAGGGGTTGGAGAAAAACAGAAATAGAAGAAGAGAAAGAGATTAGAAGCAAGGCAGGACAGAGGAAGATTGTGCAGACTTTGGGAGACTAGTGCAGAAGGCAGGAGGGGAATGAAAACAGGAACAGAACAGAACAATAACAACCATGAAAAACAGAAGTAATGGTCACACTCATATAAAAACAAGAACAAACAATCAAGAAAAAAGCCAACAAAGCAAAACCAAAACATAAGAAAAAATAAGGAGGAAAATTTCTACTTCAGGATGTGCCTCTACTGTCACTGGTAGACAAAGTGAGCAGACAGAGTTCAGATTCGCGCTGTGGATGTGCAGCAGCGTAGTGGATAATCCAAGCAAACTTGCGCCTTTAGTTACGCTGAAGTTGAGGCTGGTTTCTGACTGAGAAACTGGAGCCTGAGTTTTTTCAGCCTGCGTCACTCCATGTGCCTCCTGCCAGTCTGAACTCAGTTCGTTGACCCTTTCCCAACTTGAACTTGGTTCCACCTTACCCTGACACTGGACGTGGGAGATGGAGCCAGTCCCCGGCTGCTCTGAGATCCCAGCTCTGTTAGCCCCTCACCAAGATGGCTGACAGCAAACTGCCCTCTCCTGGGGGCTCTGGACCTGAATAACTCAGGAGCCACTGCAGTCTGCTGCACCCACTCCTCCATTCCACTGGTGTATCTCTCTGTGGGGGCCTCTGGGGTCACCAGTAGTCCCTGTGTGTCTGCAGGTTTGAACTGTTCCTCCCACGCAGTGGCTCCGGGCTCACGGCGAAAGCACTGCTTGACACCTCCTTTTTTACTGAGGTCTCTCTCTTTGCTTTTCCTGTGGGTTACATTTTTTGCTTCAGGTCCTTATTGGTCCTAGAGATTCACGTTTTCTTTCTTTTCTTTCTCACATTGCTAGATTCCAGCATTTGGACATCAAGTCTCGGAGACACTCTTTCTCTGCTGCTCACTCCTCCATCCTGGACTGATTTTATTCCCTGCAGTAGGATGTGATTTTTCTTTCTTCCCACTGGTTTGACGTAAAGGGGACTCTAGTGACAGAGGAGACTCTGGGCTGTGAGACGGGCAGCTGATTATGGCATCTGAGTCAGAATCATGGTCTCACAGGCTGTAAGACTTAGAAGGGATTTGGACCTATTTTGTTAAATTTCTTCTGGTTCAGAGAGATAAGAAATGTCCCCAAAGCCACAGATAATGAGGCCAGTAGTGAGGTCATCTAACAAGTGACCTTGGTGTTGCAAACACTTTGAAAAGCACAACATAAAGCAGAGGCAAGATGACTCAATAGCATGCATTCATGCTTCTCCCTGCAGGCTGAGATAAAGGATGGGAAGTTTTGTGATTTGTCCCAAGATCCTGCATCAGCCACTCAAACTCTAAATAAAGAGTAAAGTAAGAGACAGAAAATAGGAAGAAGGGAGAGCTTTTCCAAATGGAGGGGGATCTAGGGATGGAGGGAGGGAAGAAGGCAGGGAAAGGAGTTGAAAAAAAAAGAACTGAGATGTGTTATGTACATGTTCCAACTTCTCACAATGAATATAATCGTTATATAAAGCAAACATGTACTAATAAGAAACAAAAACTGAAAACAGAGAAAAGAAGCGATGCATTGGTGTTCTCCAAGTCAAGAGAAGTGAAGTACCTATGTTTGTCTTGGGGAGCATTTAGTCCCGTGCTAGTACGTTCTCAAAAGTAAACCTGTCTCAGAACGCTACAGTGTAAGTCACACGAGTAAGGACGAACCCATTCAACAAGTGTTGAGAGAGAGAAATCAGTCAAATTCATTTCTTTCCTTTTGAAAGCTGATTATTGAACTGGGGTTGTATTTCAGCAGTAGAGTGCTTGCCCAGCTGCACAAGTGTATTCATCCATCCCTACGTTTGCTCTTTCTGCATCTATGTATGGGAGTTGGGAGAACGGGTCCCCCAGGATTATCTGACTGGCCAGTGTGGACATGCCTTTTGTTAGCTAATTTGTGACAGAAGTGGGGCCCCTGGAGGCCCATGGTACACAACCACGGTGTGACTGGGATGGTGGTGGTGTGTCAGTGGTCCTGAAGAGCGAAGTATTAACATGTGTGTTTGGCTAGAAATCCAAGCCAGTTGTTCAATATCAGCTTTACAGGTAATCAAATTGACATTTTCTTTGACTTCTGTTTCTGTCTCTCACTGGTTGCAAATTTGGGTGAAGAGAAAAAGTAGATTTTGTTTCTTAGCCCTCTAAAATCCCAACTCTGGGGGATATAGCTCGGTGGCACAGTGCCTGCCTGGCAAGTGCAAGGTCTTGAGTTTGAGTCCTAGTACCAAAATAAAATAAAATAAAATTAAATTTAAAAATCCCAACTCAGTTGTGGTCACTTGTGATTCAAAGTTGCTTCACTTTTTGATGCCTCACTTCCCCATTTCTGAAAAGATCCTCTTAATGATACCTATCTATTTTATTTAAGCTATTACAAGAAATAAATGGGTTCATTCATGTGTGCAACTTAAAATGGTCCCTGGTACATAAGTAGTACTCGTTAAATGTGAGCCATGGTTTATAATATTTTAATCAAAGCAACATTGTGCTATTCTGTAACTTCTTTTACCTTTGTTTCAGTCAAATACACATTGTAGATACCTTTCTATGTCCGTGAATACACGTTTATATCATTGCAATTAATGACTGCCACTGTTTTATTGTGTAGAAGTTCATAACTGATCTAACACTCCCATGTGGTCTCCTCTTTAACAGATGTCTTAGATTTTGTGGAAGAGAATGTGGAATAAATACAAACTTATAAGCTTCTTCCAACTATTGTTCAAAATACACTAAAAAAATTAATTAAAATAGAGAAGGTAGTTTCATAGTCTTGAAACCAGGAAATATACCAAGGTCATTTTATAAATGTTGAGTAATATTTCTCATATACAGTACAGCTTGACCCAGATGAAAGAAAATGCTTAGACTCAACTTTAGCACAGTGTTCTTGGTTCTTGATAAAAATTAAGGCTATCAATGGTCTGAGCAATAAAGTTAATAACACTGATCTTTGTTTTCTCATAAATTTTAGACCATTGCACAGTCTAGTAAATTCAACGATCCCATTTTACTTAAGTACTTCTATTCTGAAGACAAGTCTGTTTTTAAAAACTCTCTAAAATATGTTTTATAGAGCATATTTTATCAATCAACACATTTCACCTTTCCCTCCCTCCTGTAACTTTCTCCCTACACTTTATCTTCATTGGCAACCACCATCTAATGAACAGTTTTGCACTGAGTCCTGTGAACAGAGAGTTCACCTCCTCCAGCTCCAAGGAATATTTAATGTAAGTAACCCAAGAATTATGGAGTCAAGAAGAAAAATAACTTACATTTCCTTCCTCATTTTCGATAGATTGCTAGTAATCGTCACTTCTATCTCCCCTCCCTGCTCTAGTTTAATTGTTAGCCGTCCATAGACCAGCTGGAAAGTTTCAGAAACATGCTAAGACTTCTAAAATGGGGTTAATTTTTAATGTATCCTAGGTTTCTACAGCCACATCGAGCTTGGGGCAGAGTTTGTAATAGTGACTCAACAAGAACAACAAATGATACCAATACTCTGGAGTTTTTTGTTTGTACTATGAAATTGTTATTTGAGTGAACATTTAAATGGTCACCAGTAAAATACCTTCCATCGTGACTGATGTTTTGCTCTATGAACAACACTCTAGATCTTTGGGTCTGTTCTGGAGTAGAAAGTCCATCGGTATGGTACAGAAGTCATTGTTCATGTGGGTTATGAACTTCTGATCTGTTACTTATTCTCAGCGTATTTTCCCTATACACTTTTGCAAACACTGCCATAAAATTCATGTATGTTCAAAATTGTTAAAATACGTATTTTTCTCCATGCAATCCCTAATCCAACTGTTGTTTCAGGTTCTTTCTTTCTTTCTTTCTTCTTCTTCTTCTTCTTCTTCTTTTTTTTTTTTTTGGCATCGGGGATCAAAACTCACGACCTTGCACTTGCCAGGTAAGCGCTTGTGCTGCTGAGCTAAACTCCTGGCCCTGTTTCACTTTCTTAATGGTTCTTTATTGTTTGTTTGTTTTTCTCCAGCTTTGTGGAGGGATGATTAGAAATAAATATTAAATATATTTGAGGTATATAGCATGATGTTTTGATATACATCTAATTGTGAAATGATGATCACAACCAAGCTAAGTAATATATCATATCCCTGGCTATGCAAGCTACTGTGTGTGTATACACACCTTGTAAAGCCAGGTATATGCTATGTAATCCCTCTGCTCCACCCTCTGGTAACCACCCTTCTAAAAGGTCCCACATACAAGCAACATCATGAAGTGCTTATCTTTCTGTGCCCGGCTTATTTCACTGAATGTAATGTTTTCCATGTTCATCCATTCACAAGTGACACACCTTCCTCCTTTTATGCATATATGTATATGAATATGAATATATTCACACACTATAAATAAGAATATATATGTATTTCTTTCACACTTCCTGTGCCCATTTACCCATTGACAGACACTTAGGTTGTTTCTGTGTGTTGGCCTTGGTGACTAGTGGAACAATAATCATGGGAACACAGATATTTTTTGCATTATGAGTTCATTTTCTTTGGCATATGTCCAATAGTGGGAGTGCTGAATCATATGGTAATTCTATTCTTAATTATTGAGGACCATCCATACTGTTTTCCATAATGTCTTTGTCAATTTACATTTCAATCAGTTGTGCAAAGATTATTTTTATTCTTTTCTCTCCAACACTTGTTATCTTTCATCTTTTTGATAACAACTATTACATTATTTCCTTGATAACTAGGAATATCGAACATTTTCCCCATACCTGTTAGCCATACATGTTTTCTTTGGAGAAAAGTCTGTCAGATCCTTTTGTCAATTTTTCAATCTGATTCTTTGTTCTCTCACTGTTGAATTCCTTATATATTTCAGGTATGAAAATATTAAACACATTGTTTTCAAATATTTTCTCTTATTCTGTGGGTTGTCTCTTTACTTGGTTGACTGTTTTATTTGCAGAAACATTTTAACTTGATGCGATCCTATTCGTCTAAATTTTTTCCTTTGCTTTTGGAGTCATAGCTAAATGACTACCAGTCTGATGACAAAAATCCTTTACCTCATGTCTTCTTTGATCATATGATAACTCTAGTAATTTTACATTTGCAAGCCTTACAGTTATACGTTTAACCAAACTTGATCTGCTTTTTAAATATGCTGTGAGATAAGGGTCTAATTTTGTTTTTCTGCATGAGGAGATTCAGTTTTTCTAATACCATTTTTTGAAGAGATTGTTCTTTCTCACTGAGCACTTGACACTTACATCAACGATGAATTTACTCTAAATAAATGGATTTATTTCAGGGCTCTATATTCTACTCCATTGGTCTACATGACTGTCTTTATGCTATGGTCACTCTTTTTCCTCTTTCTCCTCCTCCTTCTTTCTACCCTCTCTTCTTCTTTTTGTCTTCACTGTAGCTTTGTAGCTTATTTTGAAATCAGGTAATGTGAGTTCCAATTTTCTCCTTTTTATTAAAGACTGCTTTGATTTTTTGGGGTCTTCAGTGGCTTCCATATGAATTTTTGGATTGTTTTTCTATTTATGTGGAAAGCCTATTGTAAATTTGTTAGGAATTATACTCTTACCCTACTCATGTTAAAGTGGTTCATTTTCCCATTGATTGATTTTTGCATGTCAAATCATCTTGCACCCATGGATAAATTTTATTTGATCATTGTGTATGACCCTGATGTTGAATTCAGTTTCCTTGCATTTTTGTTGAGAATTTTTGCCACTATGTTCATTAGAGATATTGGTCTGTGAATTGCTTTGGTATCAGGGTAATGCTGGCCTTACAGAACGTGTTTCTTTTTTTTTTTTTTTTTTTGGTACCGGGGATCGAACTCATGACCTTGCGCTTGCCAGGCAGGCTTGCGCTTGCCAGGCAGGCGCTTAAGCCACTGAGCTAAATCCCTGGCCCCAGAACGTGTTTCAAAATTTCTCTTCTGTTTTCAGCAGAGAATTTGAGAAGAACTGTCATTAACTCTTCTCTAAATATTTGTTAGAATTCACCAGTGAAGCCATTGGGTCCAGGGCTTTTCTCTGTTGAGTGATTTTGGATTACTGATTCACTCTCCTTATGCATTTTTTGTCTGTTTAATTTTTTGTTTCTACAGGATACAGTCTTGCTAAGCGGTATGTGCATAGAAATTTATCATCCTACTGGGTTCTTTGCTCTTGATTCTCAACATAAATTTGGCTAAAAGCCCCCAACCATAGTCAAGCCACTGTGTCAATATTAGACTGCCTTGAAATTTCTTCTGCCAGATTAACTGGCCTGCCACCCTTAATCTTAGTCTTCAGCTAAGTCTCTGGACATGAGCAAAATACAGACAAACTTTCTGCCAAGCCATAACCCACAAGATAATAAGGAGTCCAGGAGCCAAGGCAGGCCTGCTTCCCAGCAGAAACCTCTTGAGCCTGGTTTTTTATCAGTTTTCTGGTCTTCTGAGCTCTGACTGGACTCTCACATACAGAACAGCCTAAAGCATTCTAGTTCTATTCTAAGGTGGCATCTCCAAATCTTTCCAAATCCTTCCCACAAGCCATTCCCAAAAGCTGTTGAATCACATGGTCCATTATAGTCACAGCAATGACCCCACGCCTCGGTACCAATGGGTGTAACTCACTCGGCTTCTTTGTTTAAATTGTACTATTTCCCCTCAAGAGCCCTGGTACCAATAATCTTTGAGGGAAAGTGATGGAGGAAGTTCCATCTTCCGCAGCTACTTCCAGCTGAATAGGAACATCGATCCTACCTATGTGGAGACCAAGGAACTCTCATCTTGTTTGATGAAGGCCTTTAAGGGAACTGAGCTCTTCCTTTAAAGAATTCTTGAACTATGGATGTGGAATCATGTTCTGATGTTGAGTTATGGTCACCAGCATTAGTCTGATGGCTGTCAAGCAAGAGTAAACAAATTTGAGTAAGCAATTATGTAAGATCTAAATAGTAAAGCTATGTAATGCATTAATAAAGCCCATGTCCAGTACAATAACCAAGGCCCCCAATTCCAGATATTTGATCAGGACATCCATGACTCAAATAAATTTTCATGGATCTTGGAAGCATATCTAGCCTTTTTCTTTGTGCAGTGCCTCTTAATATTTTATTTTATTTAAACTTATTGACAAAGGATATACACTCTTCTTTTAGGGACAAACACAGCCTTTTTGTTTCAGCTGTTGGGACATCTAGTTGTACAGCCACGCTTGTTTGAGAGTCTAACCAGTCTTGAAGGAAAGCAATCCTCTGGGCAAATTTGTCAAGCCTGTCTGTCAAGTTCTTAGGTGGCATGGATTTTCATCTGTGTGGTCACTTGAGGGTTGGCAGTCTCTAGGCAAGAATAAACAAAATTTACCAAAATAGTAAGGCATGTATGAGCGAAGCATAAGCACTGGAATGGGAAGGAAGATGGAGAAGGAGTCACCTCAGATGCTGTTTTTAAGGTGATTGGAATAGCACTGTAAACAGCTGACTCCTAGACCTGCCCACAGGTAGCTAGAAGCTGTCAGGGCGGGAAATAATTGGAGCCCCCTTTGATGTTTAGTCTATATTGTTATTATTTTTATACGTCTTTGATTATAGTCCCCTAGTGGGTGTTCAAGACCATTTTAAAGAGAGACTTGTGCCAACCAAAATTTACCCCCTTCTGTCTATCAGGGTTCTTACTCAGTCGGGCATTCCCTTCGGAACCATGGACAGACCCTCTCAGCTCCTCCGTAAATGTAAGCCATGAGTGTGGGCCATGGGACAGCCCAGAAGACTTTTCCTCTTTGGTAACTCTCCTTTGGGACACATTGTGCATTGGTTGACCCCAGTTGTCTGGTACCAAACAGTCTCCTTGCTCAAGAGATTGACTCAGCAAAATTTTAAGCTCCTGTACAGATGTTCCCTCATGTCCTGGGTCCTCGTTGACTTTGGAGGGCCAGGGCCAAAATATTGGCTACCTTTTAAGCCCGGTTATCTTTTAACTTTGATCTCTAAGCCTTAGTTGTTGAACACCCAGAAGGTCAGTTACGCCACTAAAGTGAGAGCAGTGAATTTAACGATTGTAATTTCATCTGAATATCAAACACATTGAAATATAAAGCCTAGCCCGAGGACTGTTATTTTCTTACCAATCATGTTTGGCTTAGAAGTTGAATCCTTGTAGAATGTTAATAATGATAGTTTTACAGAGAAAACTTGGAATGAAGAACCACACATAGAATTTTAGCATGACAATCATGACATTATTTTTGAAACACATTTAAATGTCCATCTTAGTATAAAATAGCCTTCTTAGTCAAGCATCTCCATCTGAACACAACGTATTAAATGACATAAAGAAACCTTTATCTAATTTGCTACTCTTCAATAGGATGCCATCAAAGAAGAATGCATGTGTGTACAAATGTACCTTCAAAGTTGATGATGTCTAGCCTTTCATTTTTAGTGCGTGACATTGCCTGGACTGCTTGGCATCGGAGCATCTTTATGGGTGACACATACACATCACATAAGCTTTTTAAAATGATCATTTGGCTGATAATCTAATGCCGGCTTGACAGGCTCCTCTTATCACAATTAACTGGAATGCAAGTAGGAGAAAGGAAATGTTTGAGTCTGTAAAAAGTTTATCAACATACACAACTGTACTTTTACATCCTTGGAAACCTAAAAGGGATTTGAAATACACAGGACCTCTCCTTCCTTCCTTTAACCATCTGAAATTTGGTACAGGTTTGAGATAAAAGATGGTAGGAGCTATAGGTTACTAGTTCATCCAGTCTTACATTTTTTCCCCCCAAATCTCATTTTATTTAAGGAGAAAAAACTAAAACAAAATTTCAACACACATCTATCAGGGAGAGTCTTAAATCTTTAAGATGTATATTTTTAAACCACAATTTCTGAGGAAAGATGTTGCTTGATTGTAAAATGAAAGATCCCATTAAATCAATGTCCTTTTAATACAGGATTTGATGGAATCAGTGAACTAAATAATTTTTGAAATATAGGCTCTAATTTTTGATAGTTGCTTAAACCAATCTTTCTAATAGAAAATACTATCTCAGCCTATTCACATCTCCACAATTTCTTTTAGAATTTATGCTACATTTTAAACTTTTGATGGCAGAGTATACAAAGAACATCATTCAAGAAGAGATGATAAATAGTCTACTATAAATCTCTTCATCACAGAATTTTCTTTTGAGGCAGGTTATGTAGTTCTGATTGGCCTTCAACTTGCTAGGGAGCTCAGGCTGCCCTAAACTTGAAAAGATCCTTCTGCCTCAGCCTCCCAAGTGTGAGAATTACAAGCACGTGTATCACCATGCCTGGCCATTACAAAATTTAGACCATATTACGTCACTGCATTAAACAGTATAACAGAGTAGTGCTATACAGATTAACCTGAGGAAAATTCAAACAATTTAGTGAGGGATTTTCTTCTCTAACATTCCTTGCTTCTTCCTGTCCTGTAAGTAAATGTCTAATGAAATGTTTTCTACTTTATTATAGTTATTTTGGAACAAAGCTTAGTCTCATTCCTCACCAGGTTGTTACTTTGAGTGAAAGCCTGGGGGACCCTGTGGATTATTTTTAGTTAAGCTTTTCATATTTGTCTTTTGCAGAGAAACTGATACAGCTCAGCAAACAGCAGGGCCTTGAGTTCTCCTTCTAGGACCACCCTGTGCCACCCTGGAGTGGACAGGCCGAGCTCAATTCATTATTTTACTCAAAACACAGAAGTGTCCATAGCAGGGCGGGGAGTCCACTGTTCTGAAGTATTCACTCGAGACCACCAGATAGGCAAGTGGCCTGTGTCATTCTGCCTGTTTCTGTATCTGTAAAGTAAGGACAATCCTAGTGTAAAGTTGGTCTTACCTAATCTGTCAGGATATGTTTCAGTTTTTAATAATTGTGAACAAACATTTTAGATTTTTAACAAAACGCTAGCACACCCATTTTTGCCTATACTGACAAAGAAGTTAGAAAGAGACAATTCCACCAGATTACATGTACAATCAAAGTTCTCCCAAATATAGACAAGCTGGAGATTTTCTTTGCAGCTTGGAAGGTCTCTAAACTCTGAGCAAACATTAAGCCTGCAGTTTATGGAAGACGAAAAAACACTACAGAAATCAGTGCAAGAGTGCAAGGTTAGCAGTCTCAGATTACAGGAATCTTTGTTGCACAGTAGGAGACTGTCAAATTTTTTTGTTTTAGGAGAGTAACGTGATATCCTTGGAATGTAGCTTTTTTTTACCCTGAACCCTCATCTGTGTTGTTCAGAAGTTCCACTTTGATATTTCCTCTGGCATTTCACTTTAAACAAACCCCAAGCTGAAATCATCACCACCCTCTGAAATTATTATTCTTTTATGTTCCGTGTGTGGCATCACAACTTCCTCAGTTGCTCAGACCTAGAGATTTCGGGGTCTTCTTTAATACCTAATTCTATCTCAGTTTTCTCATCCAGTTCCGAATCCTGGGAGCCTCTGTTTTTCTTCACAACTGTCTTTCTTTCCACTTACCCCACTCCTGTCATTTGGATTGAACCCAGAAACTTCCTACCCCGGAGTCACATCTTTTTCATTTATTTAATTTTTAATTTAGTTTCGAGACCCAGGCTGGTCTCGAACTCCTGATCCTCCTGTCCCCACCCTGCTAAGCAGCTGGGATTAGAGGTGTGTGCAGCTGCGCCCAGCTGTGTCTGTTCCTTTACCTCCTCCCTCGTGTAGCTCTGGTCTCCTTCCCTCGGGTTGCTGCAGCAGCCTGCTCCCTGGTCTGGCTTCCCTAATAGTCCTAATACGGCCCGCGCTCGTCTCTTACCTGCCTGCCCCACGCTTTGTTAAAGAAAAAAATCATTCGATGATGTCGTTAAACCAGGGTAAGGAAGACTCCACAACCGGTTCTTGCACTGGGGGAACCCAAATACTGCAGGAGTGGTGGGAAGGCTTAGTCAAAGAACATAGAGCCTGGGTAGGG
>PVJX010045275.1:0-12833 GCA_004027295.1 Dolichotis patagonum | reverse complement strand
CAAAGACCTTATGTGTGAAAATCCAATCCCCACTATGGAGTATTGAGAGGGTGGAAACTTAACATGAACATCATGTTTAGAATTTGAGTCCCATGGAAGTGATTGGGATTTGATAAGGTCAAATAGCTCATTAGAGTGCAGCCCCAATATTGAATCCTAGTAGCTTTGCAAGAACACAAAGAGAGGCCAGGCATATATACATGCACATACGCATTCCCCATCTCTTGCTATATGATGTGTGTGGTACTTCAGGACCCTACTATCAAGCAGACTATCACCAGCATTCTTTGAGGTTTTATTGAACCAAAATAAACCTCTTTTCTTTATTAAGTAGCCTGACTCAAGTATTTCATTATAGGAACAAAAAATGGACTAACACAAAAAAGTCATAATGCATCACCAAAGAACCTGTTCCCAAGAACATAAGTTTGGTTTAGTACTTCTAAAATCAACCAGTGCAGTTTGCAACAATATCAATCTTCAAAGGAAACAGTCCACTAGATACAGAAATTTCTTTTCTTAACTCAATACCCAATAATGGTACAAACCCTTTGCGAACTAGTAATGGTTTGAAAGTTTATCAGCCTGCTAAAGAGACTCTAGCAAGAGACTGAGTCAGAGGTCTGTACTCACTGCTCTTGTTTAGTACCACCCTAGAGGACATCACTTATGCAGTCAGGCAAGAAGACTTCTATAAAGGCACCCTAACTGGAGCAAAAGAAGTAAAATTATTTTCATTTACAGAAAGATGACAGTCTAACTGAGATTCCATCTCACTCCAGAATGAATGTCTGCCATCAAGAAATCAACCAACAACAAATGCTGGTGGGGCTATGGGGTAAAAAGGAATCCTTCTCCACTGTTGGTGGGAGTGTAGACTGTTGCAACCACTGTGGAAATCAGTGTGGGGATGAAAACTAGGGTTGAAGGTCCCATTCAACCCAGCTATTCCCCTTCTGGGTATCTTCCCAGAAGAATTGAAAGTAACATACCACAGTGATACATGTGTACCCATACAGCAGCACAATTTGTAATAGCCAGATCTTGGAAAAAACCTAAATGCCCATCAACTGAGGAATGGATAAAAAAAATGTGGTATTTTTATGCAATGGAATATTACTCAGATATAAAGAAGGATAAACTTGAGACTTTCATAGGTAAATGAATGCAACTTGAGACCATATTCATAAGTGAAATAAATCAAACTCACATGTGTAAATATTGTATTGTCACCCTAGTGTGAAAAGAAATGTGAAAGCAATAAGATCCCAAATGTACATTAGATATTGTGAAAATGAAAGGGAAAAAAAGTACTCTAAAGGAAAGAACAACTGGGATAGGGGAAAGGAGGAAAGGAAGAAGGGAAAAGATTATACATGTATAGGTATACATACATATATATAATATATATGTGAGTATGTATATATATATGTGTGTGTGTGTGTGTGTGTGAATAGGTACAAGATAGATAACTATACTACTAATCTTTGTAAATTCATCAAAAAGAACAGTTTGTGCTTTCATAGTTTGATTATTTCTTTCATGTCTAAATTTTGTAACCTGAATAACTACTAAGATAACAATATACAATATATTAGCTAGTGTTAGTTTCCTATCTTTGAAGTTCTATATAATTTCTATCCTTCTTTATTTTGTTTTTAAAATAAAACATAAAAACAAAAAAGAAAGATGAAATTCTATGAGAAAAATTCTATGGCAAAATATTCTTTGAATTCTGTAACTTATAAGTGAGTTTAATATAGACAGATCATCAAAAGCCATTACACAAAAATCAAATGCATTAGCCATGGACAGCTAAACAATAAAATTTAAACAATACCACTTATCAGAACATCAGAAATATGAAAGACATAGGCCAAATTTAACAGAATACGTGCTAGCTCTCTACATTAAAACCTGTAGAACATTTCTGATTAAAGTTGAAGTCTAAATTAATGCAGAGATAAAATATGCAATGGATTAGAAGGGTAATGCTTAGTTCAATATTGTTCAATTACTGACTGAACAAAATTCCAGTCAAAATCTCAGAATTTTTAAATTGACAAGCTGAACTTAAATTTTATATTGAAATACAAATTACTTCAAAAACTTTTGGAGTCTTTCAGTACCTGACTTTAGGCTTCATACATGAATTAAAGCTGCCCCAGTCATTATCTTATTGGCATGAAGACAGGCATAACAGATCAGTGGGAAATAATAGAAAGCGGGAAAACAGATTCTTGCACAACAAAGCTGCCTAAGTAATTCAAAAAGGAAATAATAGTCTTTTCAACAATTGTACTTAAACAATTGAATGTCCGGCTTAAAAACCATGAAGCTGAACCTTTATCTCACAGTACACAAATAATGAGTTTGGAATGAATCACACACCTAAATACAAGAGCCATTAAAAAATAAAGCTCATAGCCAAAAAAAAAAAAGTAGCAAAAAGTAGCTATGACCTTGAAGTAGGCAAATATTTCTAAGAACACACAAAACAAGCATACAAAGGAAAAAAGCATAAATGGAGCTTCATCAAAATTAAAAATCTTTGTGCTTTATGAGACAATGATAAGAAAATAAAAACAATGGGAGGAAATATTTATAAAATAGATATATGACAAACAGTTGTATTCAAAATATATAAAGTACTCTCATGACCACAAGAAAGAGGATACGCTGAGTTTTAAAAATTCTGTAAATTTGAGCAGACATTTGGCCAGAGAAGATACAGGAAAACCATATGTCTTTAAGAAAATGTAAGCATATATGATAACTGAAAAAACTGATGCCCACCATTAGAATGGCTACATTTAAAATGAATCACAATATCAAGCATTAAATCATTAAAGATGCCAAGAAACTGCAACACGCGTGCACGCTGTTGGGAGTATGAAATGGTGCAGCCATTTGAAACCCTTTCCTATGAACTTCTCTAATGTGACCATTAATCATAATACGTCAACTTGAATGGAGTAAGAGCTGCCTAGCCGACCAGTAAAGCACTGTTCCAGTTCTGTCTGTGGGTGATTGACATGTAGGCCAGCAAACTGAGAGAAGACCCACCCCTAATTGGGGTGATGCTAACCAATAGGATTACAGCTTGGGTGGAATAAAGAAGAAGAAGAAGAAGAAGAAGAAGAAGAAGAAGAAGAAGAAGAAGAAGAAGAAGAAGAAGAAGAAGAAGAAGAAGAAGGAAGTGTGTTGCTTAAAAGCGCCAGTGTTCTCTGCTGGCTCCAGGTTCTTCTTCCAGTGCACATGCGCACTGGCACCTCCGGCGTGAGCTCCTATGCATGAGCATTTTCCTGACCTTGCCTTGGTGCCACATCCTTGGTCTCTCTTGTTCTGTGGCTCCACCATCTTGAGCCCAGCAGCTACCGGATTGTCCAGCTCTTCACTAGCAGCTGGTGATTGTGACTCTTCAGCTTAGGCAGCCTTAAGAACTCTCTCTCTTCTGACCCTTTAAGGCTAACTAATGAATCACCCTGCATAATCATATGTCCCTACTGCCTCTGTTGCTCTTGAAGCCCTAGCTAATACGACTTACTCTGCTATCACCCATCCTACTAAATCGTGGGTCCCCAACGTGCATGACTTTGAAGGAGTAAAAACAAAATCCCTACTCAGCATACCACCTGTTTCACTCTCTTGAAAAACACCAAGTACGCAAAGATCCCTCATACCGTTTTTTTAAATGGAAGACAGTATTCCCACAGGAAAGATGCAACCCCCTTACCCTCAAGAAGAAGCTGCGACCAAGGTGCTCCTACACAGACTTTAACATAGCTTGTATTTTGAGCCTCTCTACAAAATGTCATTGCTCCTTTACAACTTAGTGACCTTTCTCCTAAAAGGATGGAGGAAAGGCTTTGTCTGTCCCACAATCTGTACTTTAATAGCTCTGGAGCTTTATTCATGAATAGGGGTAAAAAAACCCGAGACCAACACACTTCTGAGTGAATTAAGTATGTTGTGAGGCAGTCAAACAGTGGAATACTACTCTGCAGTGCAAAGGCGCAACATGCATGAGATGAATCTCAAAATGTTAGGGTAAGTGAAGACAGTCAGTTACCACACCCTGCATGATTCTACTGTAAGAAATTTCCCAAAAAATTGTAAGGAGAGGAAGGTGAGTGGTTGCTGAGGGTTGGAGGTTAGAAAATTAACTACAGAAGAGACAGGAGATATTCTGGGGTGAGGGATATATACTATGCCATATTGTGATTATGTGTATTTATCATATTACACATGTAAAGGTGGTGAGTGTAGTTTTATGCAATTGTATCTCAATAAAGCTAAATTTAAGAAAATATGACATGGTCAAAAGAGGCAACACATTTAGCTAGCTAGGGGCTGTGCACTGGGGACAAGACCTATGTTTTTGCCCTATGATGTCATAAGGAAGATGCAAGCAGAGAAAAAGAAAAGCAGGCAGAAGTCACGAGAGATGCAGATAAAATATCACTGAGATTCGATCTCACTCTAGAAAGAATTCCATCATCAAGAAATCAAATAATAACAAATGCTGGTGAGGCTGTGGGGAAAAGGGAGCCGTTTCACCTTGTTGGGAATGTAAACTAGTACGGCACCAAACACTAGTACGGCATTCAGATGTGTTCTGTGCACGCAGCAGCTCCCCGCAAGGAATCGTTAATGCAAACATGGGCTAGTGAAAAACAAAAGCTGAGAAAAGAATGCGAGCAGACGTCATTGGAAAGGACGGTGGACAGATTTCTGTAGGGTTCAGAAAAACAAGACCGAATGCTTCAGCCAGCACAGGAATTCAAGGGAGTAACACAAGGGCCAGGGTGGCCCTAGACCACAGTGCCACCATGGCAGGCTGTGCTGTCTCATTGCCTGCCACACAGGGGACGTAGATGTGGAGATTCACGTGCTTCTGCGTCAGGCTTCTTGGTGGCTACAGGGCAGGTTTGATCCTAAGCAGTCAGGTGTTTCTTCAAACCCCCACCAGCGACTTTGAACCCTGAGCAGGCTTCCTCTGTTCCGTAGCTACGGCTCCAGGTGGGGATCCAGCTCTCCTTAGCTGTCTTCCCCTGCAGGGCATAGGCCACGATTCAGGGCTCAGCTCTGGGGCAGAGCAGTGCCTGAGGGGGAAGTAGGAGGACCGGAACAAAGACGGCAGTAGGAGCATCAGTGAGTGTGGAGGGTGGGTGACAGGGGTGATAGGCAGAGCTGGTGAGGGGTGCGGCCCAGAGCGGCCCCAGGAACACCCGTCTACTCTTCCGGTGGAAAGATGGAGCAGCCTGGCTTCTTCCCAACTCCCTTGTCCCTCAGCCTGTTTCTTCAGACTTCCTGTCTGTTTCCCGTCAATCGCGCAACATCTTTCTAATTAAATCCTTTCCTGCTTAATTTAATGACAGGCAGTTTCTGTCGTTGGCAGCCGAGACCCCTGACGATTTCAGAGGCGCGGCTGTTACAGTGAGTGAGTCTGATCTGCGCGTATTGACACGATGCATACGGTTCGGTGCCTTCGTGGACGTTTTGAACACAGCAAAGACTACTGCTGTTATTCAGGGGTAGAAGATACGGAGCATGAGTGCTCAAAATCTGGGTGGGAAGGACACACAACTTTTTTTCTTTTCTTTTCTTTTTTTTTTGTTTTGTCTTTTGGAGACAGGGTCTCACTATGAAGTTCAGGCTGGACTTGAACTTACTTTGTAGCCCAGGCTGGCCTCAAACTCAGAGTGATCCTCCTGCGTCTGCCTCCTAAGTGCTGGGAAGACAGGCATGTACCCAATGTCTGGAAGGGCACACAATTTCTTAATGATTCCAGGGGAACAAGAGGAGGGGGTGGGAAACATCGAGGGGAGCTCGACATGACTGCAGATGTGTGTGTAGAGGAATGAGTCGGCGATCCACTTGGTATTGGTTTATTTTTTATGGTTGGGTGTGATGACTGTGTTCACTTCTATGCTTATTTGATATATCTTATGATTATCGAAAGAGTAGACGCCTGTTTCTCCCTCCTGCTTTCCTTGGGGTGACGCTGGGCACAGCCATTGTTCTTCAGTGCCTCTGGATTTTTGAGAGACACAGTTTGCATCCATCACCTCAGGGAAGGACCTGCTCCCTCTTTGGAAAATATGATTGGGTTAGATCCCCCATGGCCTTCAGTGATGCAGTAACTCAGGATTCCATAAATGTGAAACGTTGCTTAGTAGTGACATGTATCCCCTGAATGGAATTAAAGGCATAATAAAAAAGAATTGAATCTTTAATGTATAGCTTAACAGTTGTTTGATTGAAGAAATATAAAAACGTCCTTATAAATGTTATTAAATAATAGACTACAATGAATCTTTCATTTACTCTGTAGTTTTTACATTCTTGAAATGAAATGGAAATCTTTGTACCTTACTTTTAATGATCCCTTAGCAAAGACTACCTGCCAATCCAGTTCTGTTTGCTATCTATCTGTCTACCTACCTACATACCTATGTACTTACTTTTGTACTGTCTTAGTTACTTTACTCATTGATGAGACAGGTGCACAACACCCCCAAGCGTAAAAGTTTGTAGAGGTTGAAGTCCATAGGCAGCTGGTTCCAAGGCAGGGGTATGGCAGAGGGGCATCGCAGAAGAGAAACAGTCCACGGCGGGGCAGGCAGAAGGCAGCAGCAGCCTTTCCTTTTTATCCCATCCAGGCTACTAGCCTTTTGGGTATGCCGCCCAGGATTATTATAATTCTGCTCAGTGTACTAATTTAGTAACACATACCCTTAATTCCAGTGTCTCGTGCCCTACGAAAGCCCCACCTATGAGTGCACAAGGATTTGGGGGGACATCTAGACACCAACAGCAACAGCACCTATGTATCTACTTAGGGTTGAATTACATTTAGGGGATACATGTCCCTAAGCACCGTTTCACATCTATGAAATCCGGAGTTGCTTTGTCACTGAAGGCCATAGTGGGTCAAACTCAATGACTACATTTTCTGAGACTCAGTGTGCTGCATATACAGATCCCTTCTGTGTCCTCGGAAAAATGTAGCTGCTATGAAATACATCTACATACTTCTGTGAAACAGCTGAGAGAGGTAGTGGAATCACAGGGATCAAAGCCCCATAACAGAAACCATTTTTGTATTTTCAAAATAGTTCTTTGCAATTATTTTCTTTTTTTAAAATTTAAATAAAAAACCAACCTTCCCAGGAGGCAAGGAACTAGAATCGTGCCCATGATTTACATGAAAAGACATGCTCAGAAAGATATGTCCATCCAAACTCTTGTTGCTTCAGGGGGAAAAAAAAAGACTAGAATTCAGATCCCTCTTCCCTTTGAAGTTTTTTTATTTAATGATGTTGATTTGGCCCTGACCCTGCCTGTAACCTCCAGATTACTAAGAGAACTCTGTAGCTTAATTGAGCAAACATTTAAGAAACATTTTACATGGAAAAGATTCTTGCATTAGAGTCTGCTTTACCAGTAACCACAGATTACTAAGAGAACTCGGTAGCTTAATTGAGCAAACATTTAAGAAACATTTTACATGGAAAAGATTCTTGCATTAGAGTCTGCTTTACCAGTAACCAAATCTGTTTTGATGCTCATAGCCAGATGAGTCAAATATATGGTCAGATCAGTTCAGCAGAATTTTTGAAGGACTTTGTGTTGGAAGTAAGCACAAGGATTTGTGGGAAAATCAGCCAGGATAGAAGGTCGGAAAATTTTCCACAGAAAAGGTGATACAGGAGGTAAAGGACAGCCGGTGAACAGGTGTGAGTCAAGATGAGAACAGAGGATGTCACAAACAGAGTGAGTGACATAAGCTCCCGAGTGGTGACAATTGACAAGGATGACATTGACAAGCATCTTTATTAAAAGCAGAAAGGGAGAAAAGAAGACTAATGGCTTAGATTGTGGTCAAGATTCTATAAAGAACAACTACTGAATTTTTCCCTTAAAAGTGTTTGGAGGAACTACAGGGGATGAGAGAAAAAGCTATAAGCAATTTAATAAGAGAAATTTAATAAGTGACAGTAAAGATAGCAAAGCGTATCTAAAGACAGAAACATAGCATGTTTGTAAGTAGGAAGTCTAAGTATTATAAAGATAGCAATTCATTCCACATTGATCGCTCCATTTAATGTAGTTCCAGTAATAGAATGTGAAAGTGATTTCTGAAACACATACCGGCAAGTAAAGATTGAACCTGAAAGTTCATCCAGGGCCTTCTGAGTGAGACAAGCAGGAAGGGTTAATATCAGATAAGAGCACCTATTACGGAAGCACAGACATCACTGGATTGTGGAAATAGGGCAGAGAGAGGCCCAGTGACCAGTGCGATATGCCAGAAACCCAGCTCTGCGGAGAGAGAATTTTTGTGTGTACCTAAGTAGTGTGAGGCTGCACAGGAGAAAATAGATTTAACAACTTAATTGTCTAACCCACGTGTCCCTCAGCCAGCTTGCTTGTTTCCGTACTGACAATCCCAAGCCTTCTCTCAAGTGGGTGTCATTTCAACCAGGTGATTCTTGTAAACTTGATAAAATTGTCTTTTTTATATTTCCTGTTATATTATCTTATAAAAATTGACAAAAATATGCAAATTCTTGTCTTCCTGTATTTAAATAGGTGGAATGGTAAGTGGTTAAACATCAGTGGGGAAAATGGCTTCCATATGCAAAAATAGAAAACTGAACCCCCGCCTCACACCTTTAACAGAGTTAATTCTGGGTGGATTAAGATCTGTCATATAACACAAAGCACTAAAACTCTTTGTGGAAATAGATGACAATATGATTTATATTGACAGATTTTTAAAATGGACACACAAGTCTGAAACAGTACAAAATTTTTACATTTATAAAGTGAATCAAAACTCATTGTGAGGGATGTAAAAAGACAAGTTATAAACTAAGAGTACATATTTCCAAAGAATATCTAGCAAAGTATTGGAAAAAAATTAAACATTTAGAAAAATGATCAAAACATTTACAAACAATAAGATTAATGAACATAAAAAGTATACCTAGTATGCTTGGTAACAAGGGAAATTCTGTATACTGTCAATTGGCAATAAGTTAAGGCTAAAAATTTAAAGTAATAGATATATTGAGGGTTAGGGTTAGGATTAAGGTTAGGGTTAGGGTTAGAGGGAAAATTGTGGAAATATTTTGAAAACCATTTTGTAATTATTTCCTAAAGCTGAGCTTTTGGTAAAGTCATGGCTTTGGTAATTTCATTTCTAAAGGTATCTTTAGAAGAGATTTTTGCACAAATATAATGGCAAAGATATATACACATATTATAATTACACCACTCACAATGGCTAAAATCTGGGAAACCAAACACTCCCTGACGGAGAGAGGTACATGAACACACAGGACACATTCACAAAATGGAAAATTCGACATCTGTTAAAACCAGCTAGCAACCACAGTTCGTAATAAAAGGCTGAATGTTGTCAATATAATATCACATTTTAAAAGTCCCAGTAAGTTAGCATCCGGAGTGGCATGACACTCCTTTTATAAAGGTTAAAATCAGTAAGACTGAAAGTTCTTGTCAGGAATAAATATAAATATTATAATGCTGTTTAAAAGGGAAGCACATGAGTAAAACGTTGGGGATGAAGGAGGCTGATTACCTTGGAGGAAGCGGGCATTGGGAGATGCCCAGCATCTCCACAGTTAGATGTGGTCATTGTCCACACTGTCCATTGTTTGAGATATATTTATTTATTCCAGTCCTGAGCTCCTGAGGCCAATAAACAGAAGGGTGAGAGGGAAGATGCAAGGTAAAGGGGGCTGAGCAGAGGAAGGAAGGGCAGACAGGCTGGTGAGAGACACAGAACAGACTTCAGAGGCTGGCAAGTGGCAGGGCATGAAAGTCGTGTTTATCATGCAAATAAAATGTATTTCTAATTATTATATTACCATATCAAAATAATTATTGAATACTCAATGTGTTCACACAATGTGCTGAATGCTTTCTGTTATCTCAGTGGATTCTTCCCAAGAAACCTATATGAAACCATTCTTTAGGTGAAAACTCCCAGGCGGTAGCTTTCTAGAACATTCCCTTCTCAGCTCATGTTTGATGAGTCTTGCATTAACCGCCTTACCTAAAATATGCTCACTAGCTCTATTTCTTTATTTCCTTATCATCTTTTGTTTTTCTTTGTGACTTTTTACAGTGCTTCAAACTATTAGGTCTATGGCTTCTCAGTTTCTGACCTCTTCTCCACATGTAATTTACATTCCGTGAAGGCAAAAACTTGGTCAGTCACATTCCTTGTTCAACTTCTAATGACAGGTATAGTGCCCAGGACATTTTGGATTCAGATGAATGAATGGCTTTGCAATATCTCTACCCTAGAGCTTTTCTTATTATCTCTGTTTTACAATTGACACAAAGATGTTCAGCAATTTTTACTCTCCTTACACAGCCAGTAAGACATGGAACCAAAATCTGTATTCAAGCAGGTTGAATGAACTTAACTTAAGTAATGAACTTAACTACTTCACATACTTCTTCTTGAGTTAATTAAGAAAGTAGCATTTCAAGAGTCCTACTTAGGAAACCCATCAGAATGGATGGGGAAATAGATAAAATTAAATATTATTTTATACTTCAGGGCTTGAGCAAAATATTTCATATTATGACTTCTTATTAATTCTTACACTATGTGCCCATGTTCAGAGAAACTATTGTATGAATAATTATCTGTATCCCTTCAAGTTTTTAACAGGTGGCTGTGTATCAATCAAGATCTAGCAGTTTAGTTTTTATGTCGGTGACTGTAATATTATTTATAAAACAGTGACACTGTAACAATGGTACCAGGCACAGCAGATAGAGAAAATTTATGGATAGTGAACTACAATTCTAAGAGAAGGAAATGTATCTTCTGATCATGTTATTTGCTAAAAATGAAGATAAGTATATCATTTTGTGTCTTAAACAGTACTACATGTTAATTTCTGAAATTTTGGACACAAAAAATCACATTGCTGAGAATTGTAGCTAGCATGAAGCACTGTCAAATATGTGTGTACATGTGTAGCCCTCACTGTCATCATTTTGAATGTATATTTAAAAATATATTGCATTAGCTTTCTGCTACTGCAACAAAACCTGATAAAAACTAAAAACAGGGGTGGTTTGTTTGGAGGCATAGTTGTAGAGATTTTTATTTCATGACTGATGATTGGCTTTGTTGCTTTGGGTCTGTTGCAAGGCAGCATGTCATGGTGAGCTGTTCACCTCACAGCTGGGACTTGAGAGAGGAAGAAGAGGTGGACATTTCCCTCCCAGACCACAGCCCCAGTGACCTAAACCTCCTATCTGACCTCGCCTCTTACAGATTTTACAGCCTCCTGATAGCCAAAGCTGTGGTCTAAACCTTTGGGCATTCCAGGTTCAATTTATATTCTCTCTCTCTCGCTCCTCTCTCTCTCTCTCTGTTTTCTCACTTTTATGTCATTTATAACTTCTTTTTCTACATGAGTAAATAAATATGTCTTGAAAGTATAATGTTCAATGGCTTCAAAATTTCTCATTTCTGCAAAGTTGGCAATTTAGGAGTCTGCCTTTGTGTGTATATATGTTTGTGTGTGTGTGTGTGTGTGTGTGTGTATGTGTGTGTGTGTGTGAATAACTTGCAAGAAACAGCAGTGTACATAATAACTCTCTCTTGCATCTCCGATGACTTCCTGTTACTGAAAGGTGATTTCATGTGACTAAAAGGACACTTTTACAGGGTTGAAGTCAGAGCTATTTAAGAACTTGGATCGTTGGTGTGAATGCTATTTCTTCTTTTCACCTCAAGGGAAAAGGTGTTGAATGTTCTATAAATGTTTGTCTTTAGCTATATACTTTCCAACTTGCCAACAAATTGCTAACTATAGGGGAAGATCTAGTGGCAGTTGCGGAGTAAAGCTATGAGACTCTGAATTGGCAAGACCGGTCCTTTTATCCAATCACCCACAAACACAGTCTGTGTCCCAGGACACCTAGTGAAAGACGTTTCCGTGGGCCTGTAATAAGAGAAGACATGTGAGGCCAGTGTAGCACACAGTGCAGAGTTCAGTGGGTTTCTCTTTGGGAACAGTGATGACAGGAAGTTGTATATTTTTGTTAACACTTAGCTAAAGTCAAGAATTGTCAATTGTATGCATGAAGCCTTACAGCCTACAAAGTTACCAAATCTGGAGAGGACTGACTCACTAAGTAGGAACCGGAAGTGAGTAAATGGCCTCCCTTGCTGCCGGGGGGAAGTTTGGTGATGTGACATAGGAAGTAGCACATGGTAGACTCATGGTGGAGGGTGCTGTCCAGCTGGATCCCACCCAGAAAGAGACTCTTACTTTGAAAGGGATTTCCATACCCCCTCTATCACCAAAGCAACCAGGGTCTGTGGATGGCAAAGGGAGACCATCAACAGAGCAGCACACCCAGGTTACAGGGAAATCGGCCAGATCAGGCATCAGATAAAAGCCACTTCTAAGTCAGAGTTAAGCAGCCAGACCGTATTTTGCCGAGCATATTGGAAGGAAGCAGAGCAAGCTAAATTTAAATTTAGCTTTGAACACTTGCAGATGTAAAGACTGAAAGCTCCAAAGTGTGGGTAGCGAAAGGAGAAGGCTCCGCCAGAGCCCCTAACGCCGAGGAGCAAGGCAGGAGCCGGAGCTGCAGCGAGCCCACTTGAACTTGAACCTGAGCCCAGCCGAGGAAATGCAGCCAGGTGCATCGCAGGAAGGCTGTCTGCAGCCATGCGGGGAGACGGCGGGGGAGGTGGGTGCAAAGCTCGGCCTGACATCTTGATGCCTGCCTATTTTTATGCCTAAACCAATTTTGTAGGAAAG
>PVJX010045274.1:0-12792 GCA_004027295.1 Dolichotis patagonum | reverse complement strand
CAGGAGTTGCGTCCTGGGGCCCGTGCTGTGGGCCACAGGAGTGCGGTCTCTGCGGGATCAGCCCAGCTGGAGCCTACGTTGTGTTGCCTGCGGTTCTTGGGCCTCAGCCCTGCGTGCTGGGACAACAGGCAGCATCACCGTCAACGCATCACCAGCACGTTTTAGAGGTTGGGACAGCCAGGCCTGCCTGCAGCCAGAGACCCGCCAGCAGTCTCTGTGGTCCCTCCACGCCCCTGCCCGCTCATTCCTGCCTGTAAGTCCCACAGGTGCCTGGCCGGCCCTGGAATACATTAGCCTTGAGCATACTGGGTTTGCACAGAGCTTGGGGCAGGGCACTCGATACTCTCTGGTCCCAGTTCACTGACCACGCTGTGTGAAAACAGGCAGCCAAGTGCAGATTCCGGAAGATCCCGAAAGCCTGCCCAAATCCTTCAGGGCACACGCTGTGAGAAGAGAACCAGGGAGACTGAAACACCCCTGGCCAGCGAGGCAAAAGCAAGACAGGGCAAACCTCCCGGGGAGCCCTGGAAGTGCTTCCTGCTGCACTCTCGGCCCTGCTGTCCAGCGCTGGGAAGTCCTGATGGGAGACAGGGAGGGCACTCCCCACCACGTGAGCTGCACATCTGTTACCTCCTCCTGGCTTTTATTTTATGCAAAATCATTAAAAGGTTTTAAGCTTACACATTAAGAGAAAAAGCCAAAGAAAAACTAGATGGATTGCCGATGCCTCTCTGTCTTTAACAGTTGGCCACATCAGCACCAGGGTGCCTGGCCCCCCTCGTCTCCTGCTGCCCTGCAGCCTCAGTCACTGCAGTGGGGAAGGCAGAGGCGCTCTTACAGTGCTTGCAGATCGGCCTGGCTTTTCACAGTGTTTCTTTTGCTTTTCTTTGAGCCAGGGCCTCACGACCCAGTTCAGACTGGCCTCAAACTCATTCAGGAATTACACCGTAGGTGGGTGCCACTGCTCCCAGCAATACTAGGGATTTTGTTCCACATCTGATGAGTAACGTCCAGCGTTGTAACAGGACCTGAAGGAGGCACACCTTGAGCATACGGCACGAAAACCCACTCATCGTGCTCACCGTGATGGCTCATGGTGAGCTCAGTCCTGAGGATTAAACCCAGGGCCTTTGCACATAGCTCCTTCCCTGACTTTTTCCTTTTTATTTCTTATTTATTTACACATTATTATTGTATTTTTTGGAGACAGGGTCTCACTAAGTTGTCCAGGCTGAGCTCAAACTTGTGATCTTCCTGCCTTGGTGTCCCAGCATGCTGGGATTACATATGTGTGCCAATATATCTGGCTCCAGTGTTTTATTTTTAGTGAGTCCTTATTTAAATCAAAACCCAAGTATTCTGGGCAAGGCTGCAATAAAACAAAAGAGCAGTATTGAGCCTAGTAAGTACAGAGCCGACAGCTCACAGAACCTGCACATCTCCAGCGTGTCCGCTGCTTCCTCTAAGTCCATGTCCTGCCACACTGTAGGACGCCATGGTGGAGCTGATCTCAGTGGGAAGCTGTGTTCGCCTGTCCACTGCAGCAGCCAGCAGGGCTGCGGTGCACACCAGAGATGGAGGCTCACGCGTTGTGGGTCTTCAGTGACTCTGCTCCATCTTCAGCTTGCCTGGCGCCTTCTCTGGCCAGCCGGTCGGCCTCTTCGTTGCCCGCAAATCCCGAATGGCCCGGAATGTGCATCTGTCAGAAGAACGCACATGGTTACCAGCCCGACCTGTCCCCGGGCAGCATTTGGCCGCTCGCCTGTGCCCTCCACAGGCTGAGCACAAGAGGGACCGCACAGCAGGCACGGGGTGCGTCGTGCCGCGATGTCCCAACACCTCAGCACTTGGTCACTGCCCCTCACAGTCCTGCTCCCCGCTGAGCAGCCACCAGGCCAATGCACAGGCAACTTGCAGATGGGCAGACGGACAGATGGGCATCTCTGTCCCCTCTTATTCTCTTTAAACATCGCTGAAAAGAACGGATGTGCTGCCTGGGGCAGCTATGCAGGAGGCTGAGGTAAGAGGGCTGTCACGAGTTCGAGGCCAGCCCAGGATACATAGTGAGTTTAAGAACACCCTGCACTACACAGTGCAACCCTGTCCAAACAAGAAATAAAGAAAAAAGTAAAAAAGGGCTGGGGCTATAGTTCAGTGACTGTCCCTGGGTCCAATTGCCAATTCCACAAAACAAGTGAACAAAAAATAAGAAAAGCCCAGTACTATCCATGGCCAAGAGAATCAATCAGACACTTCAGCGTACATCAGATGCTACTGTGTCCCTGACCCCAGCACGTGAACCCAAGGCCCTGGCCACCACTGCAGCCACTCACCCACTGGATGTCCATGCCCTGTGTGAGCTGCTCTAGCCGCTCGAAGTCCTCCTTGTTGATCACCTCTTTGCCCGTGCTTGTCTTCCACCCATTCTTCTTCCAGCCTGGCACCCAGCTGGTGATCCCTGCACACACATCACAGTTTGTCCTGGTGGCCAAGGCTGGGCCGCCGGCCTGGACGCCTCACTTCCTCCATGGCCTCATCAGCAGCACCCCACCTCTTCCCTGCACCCCAGCTGCGATGCCACTGCTCCCGCCTCTAAGTGTCCCACAGCTGCCCGCTGCACACAGCCCATCCCAGCACGCCACAATCCCAGGTCACTCAAGGGCTCCCAGACCCTCCCGGTCCCTCTGTCCACACAGACCACACGTCCCCCGTGACTCTCTGTGCCCGAGTGATGCCGAGCACCGCTCACCGTTGATGGTGAACATGCTGTCCGTGTACAGCACCAGCTTGCTGATGGCCTGAGCCTTGGCTTGCTCGATGGCTTTGCACGCTGCCTTGAGAAACAGAGGCCATGGTCAGGCGGCACAGGAAGCTCAGCTGCAGGCATTCCCCACGCTCACGGTGACCTCCGGCCCAAACACACTTCCTGCACCGAGCTGACCGTGTTCTCTGCAAGGCTGAACACACCATGCTCCTGCTGCTACCCACTTAAGATTTTGGATTTTTTCAAGTAAGTTCCCTCTTTCTGAATCTCCCATACATGGACAGTGAGACGGGGGGAAAGCAGCCCAAGTGCTTGTGGTCAATCTGAGAAAGGATAAACACGTGTTGATCAGGTAACTTACATGGATTTCCGCTCTCTGGTTGGTCTGTCGCCCAGGAAGTCTAATGCCTACATTTCTGTTGCAAAATAGTACAAAAGAAAAAAAAAATTATGAAACTAAGCCTTGATACGAATCCTGTCAATGGAGACAATAAAGCAGTGTGTTGTTATTTGAAATACAAATGCTTCACACAGAAACATAAGTCTTTCAAAGTCCAAGTGATGGAACTAAGGCCGTGGGGGGAAGACACCCGGCTGGCCTCACACACGGCACAGTGCTGGCCCACAAGCCAACGGCTGTGCTAAACCTCCAGAGCTGCAGGCACTGGCCTGGGCCTCGGGCAGGCGAGAGTCCTAGCACTGATGCTGCGCTGTAGGCTCACGTGAGACACTGAGAACAAACTATGAAGCGCAAGAGATGGGGACAGTGGCATGCACAGCACACACCTATGGCACGACGGCTCCTGCAGGCAATGAGCCCCAGAAACCACAGGCCACAACTGGTAGGGGCAACCTTTGGGGTCAGTCCCGTACCCGCAGGAGTTTCAGGGCTCTCAGCTGCCCTTCAAGCTCTCCCCCAGAGCCTGGGTGTAACTGAAGGACTAAACCCCTCACTGGGGGCCGGGGATTTAGCTCAGTGGTGTAAGCACCTGCCTGGCAAGCTCGAGGTCATGAGTTTGACCCTCAGGGAAAAAAAAAACATGAAAGACAATTTAAATCCCACACTGCCGTGACCGCCTCCAGGCCACGCGTCCTCAGCAGAGTCTAGTGACATGAGAGGCTCCGAGCCAGGCCACCCACCTGGGGTCCCAGGCCCTGTCCCTTATGCCACAAGACGCCTAAGCTAGAGGCAGTGAGGCTGTTCCGTGGGAAGCTTGTCAGTGGACAGGGACTTCGAAGAGTTGGCTGGGAGAGGAGGGTCACTGGCTGGTGTCTTGAAGTGAAGGACAAGGCTGCTTGGCACCCACCCGACAGACAGAAGCTCTGCTCCCAAACTACCCTGCCAGCCAGCACCACTACCCAGGACGACCCCGCTTCATCTTTTCACACATTCTGGAGTAGGATTTGGTAAAATCCCATGCTTAAAACCTCCACTTTCTCTGTTCCCTTACAGAGGGTGGCCTGGCCCCCAGTAGACGCCGATTCCTGCTCGGGCCCTCCTACGCCCATTACTGGAGCAGCAGCCGTCAGTGTAGACAACAACAAAGTCTCCTGTGGAGGGAACAAGAGTGTAAGTCACCAAATACACACAACCATCCCAGTGCTAAAGGGGAGAAAATGCGCACGACTCTCGCTTCCCACGATGAGGCAGAGCCTCCTGAGACAGCTCGATGGGGCAGCGTGGCAGGGAGCAGCCATAGCGGGCAGCTCATGGGCAGCTCGAAGCTCACAGGGGCCGTGGAGCCCTGAGTGCTGAGGGAACACAGGGATTTTTTGCAAAATACTGTGATGATGTTTCATTTGTGCTCTGCAAAATGATTTTCCTAAGAACATCCAAAGTTTAACAATTCTGCACCACCTGGTCATTATACTGACCTTGGAGACTTCTAAATAAACTTCACCACAAAGAATGAGGACAGATTCCAGCTCAATTCTCCTCTTACAGTGAGGCTTACTGGCACCCCAAGGCCTCTACATTGAGTTATATCCCCAGCCTTCCCCACCCCACCCCTCCTTTTTGTCTTTTTGAGACAGAGTCTCGATATGCAGATTAGGCTGGCCTTGGGCTACAAAATGAGCCCAAGACTGGTCTCAAGATGATTATCCTGCCTCAGCCTCCCAAGTGCTGGGATGACAGGAGTGAGCCACCACACCTGGCTCTGACTGCTACATGCGTATTTCTAATTCCAGGCAAGACGTACCCATGTAAGAAAATGTGTCTTTGCTAATGGGAGGGGCAGGCTCTGTGCTCTGTCTGGAGAGCTTGGCACTCGGCTCTGTGCCTGCATCTTCACTGTCACCCACAGGCTCCCGGAGCCGCTTTCCGGCTTTCACCTGTGAGTCTTCTGTGTCTTTCTGCCCTGAAAGACAGTGTTTGTTCTGGAGTCAGAAACAATGCACATGACATGAAAGACTGAAGAGTCAGGAATTCTAGAATGCTGCTTTCTATCATTAAATCAACCTATAACTCGGTCCTGTGTTCCATCCCCAGTACCGATTTTAAAAAAAAGAGAAAGAAAACACTACTGACACAACCAGCAGATACTTCAAACCTCCCAGGCTGACACCATGCTAAGGACGGGATCTACAGGCCCTGACTGTCTCACAGGTAGACTGTCAGACTTGGTTGGCTTTGACACACCATGCCAACAGCAACTTGTAAGACAAATATAACCTAGCTGCACTACCCAGTCTGTACACATATTCTGTTACTCGAGCTTGTTTCAAGGACTTATCACCCAAGGACAGATTGGCTCAGTCAAAGACATGATTGATTTTATGCACTCACCCAAGCCCCCCTGACCTTCCCACTGTATAATGAAACAACCCCACCCCTGCAACTACACCTGCCCCAAATGAATCTACCTAACAGTGTATGACAAAAAATATGTAGCCAACCACAGAATAACCTGCCATCAGCTTTTTATATTTCCTGTTTGCAACATATGTAAGTTTCTGTTTAACCCCAAGTCGGGGCTGGTGGTTTGGAACTGGGTTCCCACCAGCCCACTGGTATAATAAAACTGCTGCCTTCCAAGTACCTCAGTGCTACGAGTCTTCTATCCAGTTCAGTCCCGTTTCTGCAACAACAAGAAGGGAGTACCTTCTGAGCCCTCTGGGCTCGCAGACTTCCTGACAAAGGCCCAGGCCTCATCCTCGGTGGCAAACTTCTTAAATCTGGCAGCAGGAAACCGGTCCACCTGGGCTCTGCACTCATTCCTGGAAAAAGCCGACACATCATTTTCTACCCTCCCTCTTCAAGTTACCTCCAAAAAAGTACCACTAGGTATAAAAGGACTAAATAATTCAAGTCTTTTCTTAGGATGGGAACAGCACAAAAACAATGTGCTGTTCATTCAAAGGTTCACACTCCTCAATTCATAGTTTTATCTTACAGGTAAGATTCTATGACTCCTGTCCTGGTATACCCAACTAAACTGTAGATCAGTGCCACACCGCTTTTAACAAATGGAGAGCACGCTAAAATCTGGATCTTTGGAAAAAAGAGACCATTAAACACTTTATTACATCAAAAAGGTCAATATCTGAGATGTTATTCTTCGGTAGCATACTTGGTGGTGCAGGGACAATGCAGGCACAGACAATAAAACCTGGCATCATAAAGGGAGAATTCTGGGCACCGAGGCACAACATCCGGGCTCAAATCCGACTTCTGTCACTCACTTGCCTATGAATTCCCTACCCAAGGGCCTGAAGAATGAAGATAATCCCATGGGTATAGTGTTACAGGATGGGTGTTTCTTTAAAAGCACATCCCCAGAAGACAGGATTAGGTACAATCTGAGTTCTACTTCCGATTTACTGTAAGGAAAACCTGGCAATGCTAGCTGGTACTGACCATGTATTACTTTTGTGGGTCGTTTAAGTCGCATTGATGTAGCCCGGGCTGGCTTTCAACTCCAGGCAACTGTCCTGCTCAACCTGCCGATTGCTGGGGTAACCGGCTATACCACTACACTCGGCTATGTGCTTCCTTTGGGAACTCCTCAGTTATAACAAAGGTCGCTCCCAAACTATAGTGGCTTTACTGGCGCGGGCTCCGGGGCTCCAAACCGGAGACTCGCTGCGCCAGGATACGAGGGCGCGGCTGCCACTCACCAAGTAGAGAAGACACCGGTTTTACGGCCCCTGCGCACCGCATAGAACATCCTGAGCCTGCAGCAGCTGGGGCTATAGCGCACAGCTCCCAGAGACACTCTGCGAGCCAGCGGCAGTACCCAGCGCATTGCTCACTTAAGCGCAGGGCGCCGCATTTTGAAGGTGCAAGGAACTCAGGCGGATCCGGAAACGCTCGCTACCACACTTCCGGTGACGGCGCGCAGAGATGACGACACCCCAGGAGGGCGCGGACCGCTGCTGGTGGGCGGGGTGCCCAGGCTCTCAGATTCCCGGATGTGACAGGCGCTTGGATGGTCCTGGCGTGGGCTACGACAAAATGGGTTCTGTGTCCAGCCGCTCACGAGACTGTACAAAAGAAGGTCAAAAGAAGGCGCTTAGGCCCGACTGGGCCCCTAAGCTTGGGGTTGGCGCTCACAGGGGCGGACCATTCCTGTTCCAAGCGGGCAGCTGACCAGAGGGTGGCAAGACTTGATAGTGCACTCCCAGCTCCCTGGGAGGTTGAGGCAGAAGGATCGCCAATTCCAGCCCATCCTGGGCAACTCAGCCCGGCTGAGTTATCTCGAAATTTTAAAAAGATGTCTGGGGCCCTGGGATTTAGCTCAGCGGCATAAATGCCTGCCTGGCAAGCGCGCTGTCGTGAGTTCGATCCCCGGTACCAAAAATAAATAAAAATAAAAAAAAGTCTGAGGATGTAGCCCAGCGTGAAGGCCCTGTTTCATCCCCAGTATTGCAAAAATAAAAACATGATAGATACCACAGATAAATAGGTAGATATGTAGGTAGCTAGATAGATAGGATAAAAGGGGAATCCGGGCCCCATCAACAGAGAAATTAATAAAGACAATGTGCTATCTATACATAATGGAATACCACTCTGCTATAAAGAAGGATAAATTCAAGGCGTTTGTTAGAAAATGAATTCACAAGCCAGGTGTGATGGTGCACACCTGTAATCTCAACATTTGAGAGGCTGAGGCAGGAGGATGGTTGTAAGTTTGAGACCAGCCTGGGATACAAAGTGAGCTCAAGGTCAGCCTGAACTGCATAGCAAGATCCTGCCTCAAAAAGAAAAGAAAAGAAAGAAAATGTATTCACCTTGAAAAACATAATGTTAAGTAAAATAAACCGGATACATAATACCATATGGTTTCTCATTTGAGTAATGCAAAGCAAAAATAAATAGCAAACTAAAAGACAGGGCTGGGCATGGTGGCACATGCCCATAATCTCAACATTCAGGAAGCTGAGGCAGGAGGATTGCCATGAGTTTGAAGCCAGCCTGGGATACATAGTAAAACCCTGTTTCAAAAAACAAATACGGGGCAACCAACTTGGGACCCCTTTTGTCTCTCTCTTTCAGACATAAACTTTCTTTCTCTCAAATATGTTCTGCTCTTTAAAAAAAAACAAGATGAATAAAAGATTGGTACAAGAACAACAACAACAAAAAAAAGAGGCCAAACTTGGACTCCAATCCATAAAAGAAAGCCTTCTGGCTGAGGGAATATTTGCCAGCTATCAGTCCCCCTTGCCACATCCCTCTTCCTACTGGTAAGGACAAAGTCAGGAGAATAACAGCTGGTCCAGGATCTGAGGTTAATAAATGACGCTATCCATCTGCTTCCAGATGAGTCCCGTGTGTTCCTGCTGGGATCACTGGGGATGCATAATGGCTCTCAGTGCTGGGCTTAAAAGATGCTTGCTTTCCTACCCCACTGAATCAAAGTCCCAATTTTGATTCACCTCTGATCTATCAACACATCCCACTACTGACTTACCTGACTGAGCTCCCCTAGGGATTCTGGGACAGTCCCACTTTGTGTCCACGGACCTCGGGATCTGTATCTGGAAAAGCAAAGTGTCCTCCAATATGATGGTGCCCTCCTCATCTACCACCCCAGCGCGGAGCTGTCCAATCAGACTGAAGTGACAGAGCTCAACCTCGTGGCTATAAAGTCTCCAAAGGCTAGGTCCCCAGTCTGCCTACGCTGGCTCATTGTCTTGGCTGTGTCCTCACTCTGGGACAGAAAACTCTGTCCCCTGAGAGAATAGAGGTCATTTGTCAGCTGGGGCCACCCCAGTCCCAGAGGGCATGCATGGAAGTGGTCAGATTCTGCCCCGTCTGATCCTTCAATTTGGGGTCACAGCCAAACCTACATGCAAGACTGGGGATGGCCTGTGGAGATGGACGCCTAAGATTGCTCAGGCCTTCAAAATCTCAAACACTCCTTAGCTCAGGCTCCAGCCCTGAGAATTCCCCACCTGACAAAGCCATAGAGGTCCCTTACCCAGAAGCTGGCACCAGACAAGCGGCTGGATGGGGTGGCACAGAAGTGGCCAAGCTGCTGGACAGCCATAGGCACCACTGTCCTGCTGGAAGAGGAGACGCTAAACTCAGCCTTGCTGGTCCTAACACTCTTAAAACCCAGAAGTCACTTGTAGCTGACCATGGTGGACTGAGCACCAAGTGGCCCTTAAGTGCCCCAGAGTAACCCAAGCTGTAGCCCCCTCAACCTGGCCACCCTGTTGCCCAGTGGGCCTCCCATTGAACTCGGTGACCAGGTTAACCCCAGACTGGTGCCCCCAGTGCAGATTTAGATGAGGATCCTGCAAAGGGTGAGGCCTTCCCTTTGTTTACCGATGGGAGCAGCCTGGAGGAGAGCTGGACAGAACAATGGAGGCTGATGGACCCCCTCTCCCCCGTACTTCCGCTCAAGAGACCAAGTTTAGAGCTCTCACCAGGGCCCAGGTCAAACAAGGGCCAATGCATCAACAGCTGCTCGGATTCAAAGAATGCTTTCCTGGTCCTCCGTACCCACGCAGCCCTGTGGAAAGAGAAGACTCCTGAGGGGAAGCCAGTTCCCTGCAAAACATGGACAAGCGATTCTCTGCCCGTGGGAGACAGGAAGAAGGGGTGATCCATCCGCGGGTATCCTCACAGGACTCTGACGTAGAAACATACGGGCCAAGGGGGTCTGGGAGGCGCACGTGGAGGAGATGCCTGATGTCGGGCACCAGTCATGATCTGCCGAAGAGCACCTGGTGGAAAGTGCTCGAGTCTCCATGATGCCTTCCACGTGGGAAGAATGCCACCCCCACCCCGGCTAGAGTCCACCGGCTCTTTGCCAGACTGGAAATCCTCACCACTGTGGCAAAGATGTGTGGTCACCATGCCCCTGTGTACTTAGGGCAGCCCCTCGTCCTCTCCCTGATCCTAACCAGCATGGAAGAGAGGGTCCTGGGAGGGCCAGCAGAGACTTCACCCCTGTCCCGCTGCACGGCTCCTATGTGTGGATGCCTATGCTGGATAGACAGAGACTTCCCCACCCCTGCACAGAACAGGCCAGCTGGATGCCCCAGGCCTTCCAAAGAGAGATGATCACCAGGTTCCGACAGTCCCTCCAGAGTGACAGCGGGCCAGCCTTCATCTCCCAGAAGACTCAAAGCCCTGCCTGAGCGATGGACGTACAGGATTGCCCACAACCTGCCTGGAGGCCACAATCCTCTGGGAAAGTTCAGACATGGAATCAGACACAATGACAGCCATTGGCGGAGAAACCCACTCTGGGTGAGTGGATCTTCTGCCCAGGCCTTCAAGAGGATGGGGGCGGCCCCAAGGGCAAAATCCATCACCGATGATGAGTGACAGTCACTCCTGACAGCTGATTTGTTGACTGGCCCGAAAACCTCTGGGTGGACACACCACCTGGCTCACCTGAGGGTGGTCCAACAAACCCCGAGGGATGATGGGAAGCAAATGCTCCCCACCCTGGGGCCAGTGACTCTACTGCTCGATCGGGGGTCGTTACGATGTTCTGCTAACCACCCCACTGTCACCGATCTGCATGGGCTGGACAGGTAAACACATATTTCAGCAATACGGCTGTGCCCACAGGTCACCCTGCAGTCTCCCAGGAGGACCCAGGCCACGCAGAGGAGTGGGGCTGCAGGCTGTGCTCCCCTCTGGACCCCGCATGGGCTAGGAGCTCTCCCTATCCACCCACAGGAGTGGATCCACGGTTCTGCCACTTCCAGCTCCAAGTGGGGGCTTCCAGGGCCACTTCCAATCTGGGATACTCACTCAGGAAGTGGCCGAGTCCCACAGGTCCCCGCCCCTGCTGGGGCCAATGTGCTTGGTCCAGGTGGCCCAGGTCTATTCAGATACTTGCTTTGCCCTCCAGAGCTAACCTCCCCAGGCGCCTTCACCTGTCCCTTCACCTGCTCCTTGACCCCTAGGGAGACTGGTCAGAGTCTTCTTCATTTCCATCCTTTCCTTCTCTTTTGTAGCAGGGTCTCCATAAGTAGACCAGACTGGCTTTGAAGTTGCTAAGCTTCCCAGGGTGACTGCAAACTTGTGATCTTCCTGCCTCAGCTTCTCAAATGCTGGGATGAACAGTGCTTACCGCCATGCTCAGCCCACCCTCAAATATTTTACCATACTCACTCCCTTCTGGCTTTCAGATCCTACCCTGACCAGATGAAAATGTTTGGTCTACATCGAGACTGTTCCCAGAGCACATTTTTTTTGTCTTTTTGAGACAGGTTTTCACTATGCAATTCAGGCTGCCCTTGAACTCACTTTATAGCCTTGAACACATAATGATCCTCCTGCCTCAGCCTCCCAAGTGCTGGCATTACAGGTGTGCACCACCACGCCCAGCCTCAGAACTTCTTTTTCATTCCATGGAGGGTGCCCTGTGTTGTCTGGCCTCCTGAGTTATGCATGCCTTGGGCTTAACTCTCCTCTCTTGCAGTCCTGGCTGCAGGATGGGGCAGTGCAATGCACAAATCCGAATTGCAACCAGGGAGCCTAAGCTCAGAGACGGGTTTCTCCAGATGCTCCACAGCTGTCCACCTAGCCAGATGATACTAGAGCTCAGTACTGTCCCATGGCCTGACAGTGACTCGTAAAGCACTTCGTTGCCAAAGAGCTTTAGATGCACTGTAGAAAGAAGGAATGCCTGCTTCCTATTCATTGCCTCAGCAGGGAAGTCAGAGTTTCCTCAGTTACGTGTGCTAAGTTAATGTTTTTCCAGGGCCTCGCATATACTGGGCAAAAGCTGCCGAGCTGAGCGACATCCCCAGCCCTTTTATTATTTCGAGACAGGGTCTCACTAAGTTGCACAGGCTGGGCTCTGACTTGCCATTCTTCTGACTCAACCTCTCGAGTAGTTAGGATTATAGGAGTGCATCCCCATGTCAGACAAGTTAGCTTCTCAAAATTTTAGAAGTATTTTTCTCTTTTTAAATATTTTCGAGAGAAGAGACAAGATGGCGGACTGGTATGTAGCAGGAGAGAGACCCTCTCTGAGAGAGACAGCTCAAATGCCAGAATAAAACACCCTGGAGAGACCCAAACAGAGAGAGATAGACTCTCACAACCCAGAAAGGAACTAAAGCGCAAAAACCCGCTCGAATAAGAGGTCCTGGGGCTACTATTAGCGAAGATAAGATCAGCGAGCACGGCACCCACCTCGAGCCGCCTGAATTCCGCCCGACCTGATCAAGCGATCCGCACTGAAGCGACTGGCTTGAGCAGCCGAAGCGTGGAGCTGAACAGCCCGGCGTGCAGGTCACCGGGACCGCCACTGCACACGACCCACCCAGAGGCACCGTGAATTCCCACTGCAGCCGTGCTGAAGTCGGAGGTCGGGCAGTCCAGCAGTTCTCTGGGACACGGTGAGTGATGAGAATAAGACCCTCCCATGGGAAAGGGGAAACCGACTGGACGACATGTTGGATTTGGGCAGGACAGCCCTAACTCCATAAGGAAGTGGCTTCAGCTGGTTACTCCCCTTGCCGAGCAGATTGGTGGAATCTGCTTGGACTAGGCAACGCCCCTGGTGGGGACCCAGTTACTTCCCTGAGATCAGTGCACACTGATGCAG
>PVJX010045273.1:0-12304 GCA_004027295.1 Dolichotis patagonum | reverse complement strand
GCTTCTAGGCATATTCCCAGAAGAACTGAAAACATCATACCACAGTGATATATGTGCACCCCTGTTTATAGCAGCACAATTTGTAATAGCCAGATCTTGGAAACAACCTAAGTGCCCATCAACTGAGGAATGGATAAAAAAGTTGTGGCATTTTTATACAATGGAGTACTACTCAGCTATAAAGAATGATCACATCGAGATATTTATGAATAAATGGACACGACTTGAGACCATTCTCTTAAGCGAAATAAACCAAACTCACAAGAGTAAATACCATATAGTCTCCATAGTATGAGATTTGATAAGAGTATATAAGACTTTATGGTAAGCATGAGGCCCCATCTCATAGCTTTGAAGTCTTTCAAAGTTTTCAATCATCAGTTGGAATGGTTTTATCCTGTTTTGTTTGACTATATCATGCATGATGATATGAACAGCTGTTTTGAAGAAAACAAAACATTATGACAGCTATTGCTGATTTAATATCATCCTTCTTAGAAGTCCTACCATGCTTTTTTTGTTCTACTACTGTTGGTTCTATCTATCACATTGTGTCTTATTGGAAAGTGAATATGTGTGATAGTTTAAACAAAATTTTTTAATCAAAAATGAGATGTTATAGTACCCATTGATCATTTTCTGTTATTCGGTTCAGAAAGCCCTGTAATTCTTTCACTCTATGCATGCTTTATACTATTGTGTTATGTTTGATATTATTGTATTTGAAACTATGCTCAACTATAGCAAAGTAAGAGATATGGTGTTAGCTACTGTTGATGTCCAGTTGTCTTAATGTAAAGTACTGTGTTGCCTATGTTGTCCTGTTCTGATCTTCTCTGTACTGCTCCCTTTTGTTTTATTCTCTTTCAAATAAAAAAAAGAAAATAAACAACACATGATAATCTCTCTAACGTGTGGAGTATTTGTCCTTCAGAAACTCCCATATGTTGAGAGTATTGATAGAACTGAATTTGGAGTTTAATTAGGTTTACAGAAAACTGAAAGATGAACAACCATAAACATTCTATGGTTGCTGTCATTTTCTTCCCTAGAAGCATATATATGCTTTCTTTTCAATTTCGTTAAAGAGTTTGAGGATATTATCATTAAGTTTTCTCTAAATTTCCTGTAGAATTCAGCCATGAATGCATAAGGACCTGGGCTTTTCTTTGTCAGAACATTTTTAATTATGTTTTCAATTTCAGTAACTGATACTGAGTTATTGAAAATTTTTTTATATTCTTGATTCAGCTTTGGTGATTCATTCATTTCTAGGAAACTCCATTTCTTCTGTGTTTTCTAGTCTATGTGAGTAAATATTTTTGAAGTAGGACTCTGAATTTCCACAAGACCTGTAGTTATTTTACCCTTTTCATTTCTCATTTCATGAATTTGAGATTTTTCTGTCCTTTTCTTGACAAAGTTGGCTAGGTGTTAATCAGTGTTGTTTATCCTTCAAAAAACTAACTCTTCAATTCATTAACTTTTTGTATTATTTTCTTAGTCTCAATTGCATTCATTTCTGCTCTGATCTTCATAATTTCTCCCTTCTACAGGCTTTGGGCCTGAATTGCTCTTCTTTTTTGTAGAAGCCTGAGGTACAGCATTAGGCTATTTATTTGTGTTCATTCTGTTTTCCTGATGTGAGATAAATAAGATGTGGTGTTTTTATACAACAGAATACTGCTCAGCTATAAAGAGGTATAAAATTGAGCCTTTTATAGGTAAAGGGATGCAACTTGAGACCACACTCATAAGTGAAATAAAACAGACTCGTGTGTAAATATTAGATTTTCTCCCTAGTGTAAAACACTGGAAAATAAATAAGAATCAAACTATACAATAGATACTGTGTAAATGAAAAGGGAAATAACTGCTTAAAAAGAAAGAACAACTGAGATGGGAAAAGGAAAAAAGAAGGGAAATCATTATATATATATATATATATATATATATATATTTAAAAACAAATATATAATGGTATAACATATGATATATAATAGCACTAATTTCTGTTCATCAAAAAAAGTTCGTGCTTTTGTTATTTGTTTCATCATTTTTTCATGCTGTATCTTGTAATCTGATCAACTACTTTGTAGATAACATTATGTAACACATTAACCATTGCTAATGTCCTATTTTGTTTTGAAATTCTGCATCATCATTTTCATTCTTTTTCATTTAAAAAATAACATAGTTGGAAAAAATTCTTTACATTTTATTAATCTCCAAGTGGCCCTTATTTTTTAAACAGTTGTATCTGAGTGTGTTCATTCAGTTTTATTTAACCAAACCCAGGTTTTCACCAAAAGACAACCAGAACTAAAATCCAGATTTCAGAATCTCTTTCTCTATCCTTCCATTACAACACATGCCTTGGATCAAAGCTATCGGGAATAGAAAGGTAAGCAATAGTTTTCAAAATATGTGAACTATTTAGGATATTCCTGTCACTCTATGAATGTAATAGCCCGAAGAGGCATTTTTTAGTTTATGGAAAAAAGATAAAACAAAATTTCATAACAAAATTATAGGAGAATAGCAATAGTGAATACATTGCATATTGTTAACTTTAAGGTAGTTTTTCAGAGTACAAGACATGGGCATTAAAATTTCTCTTATCAATATTAGTACAAACCTACCTTTTTGATGAGCTAAGAGGCACTAATAGTATAAATGCCTTGAATTATTTCCTTTTCACTTCCATTCTTTTCCATTTCCACCAGCCTAGATCCTTTTCCTTTTGAATAATTTTTTTCCATTTCACAATATCTATTTTAGACCTTATTCACTCTTTTAGTTTCTCACACCAGGGAGGCAATAGGATGTTTACACAAGTGAGATTGATTCATTTCATTTATGAGCATGGTCTGCCACTGTGTAAATCACTATGGAGATTACTCAGAAAGCTAGAATTCAGGGTCCCATTCAACCCAGTTTTTCCTCTTCTGGGTATCCCAGAAGCAGTCTGTCTAGGCCTTTACTTATTCTGTGGTCTTTTTAATACCTACATAAAATCCCTTCTTAAACTTGACATGTAGGATAAGATTCTTGAAAAAGAAACTATGAAACAAAACAAAAATTAATTTTTGAAAATGTTGCCTGGAGTAGAATTTGTGAAGCACACACATTATATCTCTTAAGATTATTATTTTAGAGACTGTTTAGAGGCAATATATCAGGATGCACTAATTGTCCTCTAAGTATCAAAAAGTAATAAACACACCCTCTATTGTAGATAATATGACAATAGTGAGCATGTATTAGAGATAAATGAAATTAGTTACTTGACCGTGACATGTTTATTAAAGGAGACATATTCTCTGTATTAAGTGGCTTCATCTAAATAGTGGGCCAATATGTCTACAGAGAAGGACAGAGAGACAGATGGAGAGAGACAGAAGCAATACAGACATGGAGCTCTGAGAGAAGCAGCCGTGATACAGTAATATTTCTTCATTAATTTCTACAACAGAACCTAAATTGTAAATACTACCATTTACTTAGTCATACAATAATTTCCAAGAAGGAAATCTGTTGATATCATCTGGAAACAATAAGAAGGAAACATTCATGGAAATCAAATTACTCTTGACTAATATGCCTTTAATTTTTACGAGATTTTGATAGTAGCACATAAATAAATACCACTTGAAACTAATGTTAACTTGAAAGTTCTTCAGTATTTTTTTAATTAAAATACTGAAAGTCTTCCATTTTTTACCTACAAAATACATGACTTTCAAGTTTATACAACAATCAAATGCTTCTTCATTTTACAGCTTTTCTCCTGTACCTTATAAAGTTATAAATTACTTTTTATCATCTAAACAGTTATCACCATGTACATATTATCTTTGAACATCACCAATTATTCCAGGTGAATTAACACATAAATGTGTAGCAAATATTTCAATTGCCTAGAAGGTATATAGTTCATTGAATATGAGTTTTAATAAATACCAATAAATAAGAAATTTAAATAGATGGTTTCTGTTAATCATTTTGAGACATCAGAAGAAACATCATGAGAAACGAAAACATTGTAGATACTACCCTGAAGTTGAATCTATGATATCAATTTTAAAACAGTTTTATTCAAGCTGGTATTTCCAGTTGACCATAGAAGGGAAGATACTGGCCATCAGGTTACACCGTGAAGATGCTGGGAGCCTTGTTTTCTATCCTCTTTCTCTATTTCATACTAACTAACAAGTCAGCATGTCCTACAAATTTTATCTCTAAATTCCTCAGTATGTGCTCATTAGAATTTACTCTCATGGCAAATACCCTTCAAGATGTATTTGTTCCTCTTTTACCTCCTTTTTATCTAGTTGCCAGAGGGATTGTGATTTTAAGTAGGCAAAATAATATTTAACTTTCATAAATTATAATTCACTGAATGATGACTGTAAGCTAAATCTCAACACATATTTACCCATATATTTGCCACAGTAATTTGGTATCTACCATTCAGAGTAAGAATTAGTCAGAATTTCAAAGTTTTTGCCATTGTGAAATCACCTTATAAATATATTACAATCAAATACTTCTATATGCGGTCACCAGTGCCTTAACTGTTCCCATATTGTGAAATGAGGAAGAGGAAGGGATTTGTTACTGAACAGTCAACCCCAATGTTTGCTTTTCAACTAAAAGCTTTGCAACGATTCAAAGCAGCAATTTTTTTAGATAAAAAACAAACAAAAAACCAAACATAATACATCCTAAAATTGGAGATAAACTAAAAGACATGTTATTAGAAAAATCATTGTTGGTATAAAATCCATAATATACTACTTTCATTTTTCCCTGTGTTCTCAACAATGTAATTTTTTTAGTCATTTTAAATTTATGTTTTGTAACACTTGCAAAATCAATTATAAATAACTTTTAAATATGTTTGAATTCAGGCAAAAGTAAAGAGGGCATAAGTTCTTATACAAGCTATTTGAAATGACAGGGCATTCACAAAATATGATTTTCCATGGTCCTTATACAAATATGTTCCAGTGACATTAATGGGGATATTAACAACATCTTTAACATATTTGTAAGTATTTAAAGCACTGAAAAAAGGATTTGATGTTGAAGAAAGTCTAGGAAACACTAGATACATCAATAAGGACAGAGCTTCTAACACATCCACACTGTCACGTGATTATGAGTGAGTAAAGAAATCTAGGATACATTTGCCCTTGGGGAACCTCAGCAGAATACTATGAGGCTAGAAAAAGACATGACTACTCTCATATATTCCAGAATTCTGAACAAATTTGGTTTTTTTCTAGAGTTCCAGGACATGAAAAAGACAGACAGCATTGGGTTAGGTATTTCGGTTACTGGAACCACATCTTAAACTAATCAAAAAGTAAACTCATTACTGGTAGTACCAACAAATTTATGCATGATGGGTTAAAACTCACATGATGGGTTAAAACTCACATTTTTCAATTTTTTTAAAACAGTGATTCAGCAGTGGTCATAAAAATGTTGATCAAAAAGTGAGCAAGATTTTAGATCATTATCCTTTTCATAAGATGACTTTTTATTTAATTCTTATAATTTTTAATTTGCACTATCCACCAGAAAGAAACATATAAAGATTTACTATATATGATTAAAACTATTCAACTCCTGAACCTTTACTGACAATTTAGCCCAAAAGTCTAGTGCTCTATGAAACTCACTTTTATATACTTACTTTATAAATTTGTTTCAAGGATTTGTTTTTATACATTTCAAATGCATATGAATAAAAAAATTACAGAAAGATGTAGAAACTCAATTAACAGTTTTAATAAGAGAATGTATATATCAAGACTGTGATTGATAGTTATCACAACCTTACTTTTGTCCTAGTTTTATTTTTTAAACTGTAAGTGAGAAATCGGAGTGAAAATGAATAAAGATAAAAACTGTGTTTGCTCTTGGCATGATAGATGCTTCATGAACTAAATGGTTTCATTGTTTAATTATCCAAAAAACTACTGGAACTTGGTTTCCATTTGAAACAATACATTGCTTTAAACATACACAAATAATGAACAAACACCAGGAAGATAATAACTTATCACCTTGAGTTATTTTCTTTTCTGATCTTTATATCTATATAAATGTTACTGCTGTCTTCTAAATTGATTAACAGTAGGATACTGTAGGGATTTATTCATTTCCTTAGAACCACCAATATCAAGCTCTTTATTGGTTCCACCTCCAAGAACACTTCAGAGTCATCCAATCCCATCTCTATTTTACTGTCTTTGTTCATCAGTTTCATCTGTCCTACATTGAAGGCACTCACTCACCAGTTTTCCATAAACATCAAGTTCTCTTCTAAAGTATAAAGTCTCCAGGGAGGAATTAAAATAACATAGCATATAATAGATGGAAACATCTTTCTGTTGAAAACTATCGTTGCAATCAGATTTTTAGTTAACATAGAAGCTTCTATAACCTATAAAAATGATGGCAAATTTTTAGAGACCCAGTGCCGAAATGGCAACTTATTTATTGCAAAGTGCCAAAACTAAAATTAAACTTTAATGCTTGGCTACTGGGTGACTTAGCTGTTGTAACAACTCAGTTCGTTCTGCGTGCCTGCTATGGTGTATGGGCCGTACATTTGCCACAACTGATCTATAATGATTCCTGTGATGTCTTCTTTTGTATATCTCATTTCAGCTTATTGCCATCTTAACAGAATACAGAAATTCTTTTCTACCTTAGGGCTCTGCACATTTCCATTACAGATTTAGAAGGCTCTTTTTTTTGTTTGAAAATCTCACCACTTCTCAGCTGTCTTATCTCAACCTCTGTTACTTTTCTTAGAGAGCATGTCTGAGAATCAAAACAACTATTTTCATCCCTTCAGGCCCTCAATATTCTCAGTTAAGGTACTTTGTTTATTTTACAGAATTTCACAATTTCAATTTATAAGATTGCTTTATATACTCTTATCAACTCTCATCCTTCTTAGAAGTCCTACCATGCTTCTATTCTTCTACTACCATTGGTTCTATCTATCACATTGTGTCTTATTGGGATTTGAATATGTGTGATAGTATAAACAAAATTTTTTATCAAAAATGAGATATTATAGTACCCATTGATCATTCTCTGTTATTCAGTTCAGAATGCCCTGTAATTCTTTCACTCTTTGAATGGTTTTATAATATTTTGCTATGTTTGATATTATTGTATTTGAAACTATGCTTAATTATAGCAGAGAAAGAGATATTGTGATAGCTACTGTTGATGTCTGCTTGTCTTAATGTAAAGTACTGTGTTGCCTATGTTGTCCTGTTCTGATCTGCTCTGTTCGGCCCTCTTTTGTTTATTCTCTTTAAAATAAAAAAAAAATTGCTTTATATTCTAAGTAGGCAATGATCACCTTGGAATGAAGAACCAAACCTCCTTAATTCAGCCCTTCAAGGAAAAGCCCTGTCTGTCCATGTGGGCTTGCTACATGACTTGCTTCCCCACTTGATCTCCATTTCATCAATATTACCCTAGTGATTGATTCTTGTATACTTATTGGTTGGCCATAGTTTTGTCCCATCTCACAACTGTCGTATGATTTGCCATACTTGTAACCTTATTGATTGATTATAGTTCTGGTCCACCTTACACCCACCTCACTTCATGGCTTTGCTCAGCAAATCACTCAGAAGTGGAGTCAGTGCGCACCCCACTTTCCAGGCCTCCTTCTCTCCCTCTCAGACAGAAGTTTTCTTTTTCTCAATGAATTCCTCCTACTCTTAAAAATATTGCTTTGTAGGTTTATTGTTCATCTCCACATAGCAGATGGTAACTTTTAAGAAAACATTTGGTTTGTTTTGCTCACAATCATATACTCAGTGCTCAGTACTTGCCATTTTTAAAACTTTCTGTATGTGTGCTTTGAATGAATAAATGTTCAGTTACTGGGTCTTGGTTATTGTACTATATTTTTCAAAGGAAAGAGGGTTTCCTACCTTATTGTTACATCCTATATCCACCTAGGTAATGCAAAATACTGAGAAATGTCTATTCTTTTTGTATCACTGTTTCAAATGAAGGCAAAATCAAATTTTTCTAGGAATTAAACTCCCAAGAGAGTTGGACTGTGTGTTTTATGCCATACTCTTAGGTAACAACAAGGGCAGCATGGGCTTCTGTATTGCTGTGATTGCATACTTATGAATCATTTCAGTTATTTCTTTTGAGGAGTCATTTAGATGAGGGGAAAATAAAAATTATTTTCAGTCATATAAATGCTACATTTCAGTAAATCTTAAATATCTTACAAGTAAGTATAGAATAAAAAATAGGCTTTCTCTTGCTTTTCTTCTTGGAAAGAAGCTGACATTTGTACGTTTGATAATATGTTCCTGTTGCTTGCTCAGACACCTGACACCACTCAGCTGAGAAGTTTTCCCAGCTTCCATAATCAGTAAGTATTTGAAATTTTGCTAAATGTTCTTCAGGATCTTTCTCTAGCTCTAAAGTCTGTAGTTTTCATAATATTGCAATTTACATGTGAATTTCCTTTCACAGTCTGGAGGGTGCCAAAATGAATAAAATTTACTTTTTGTATGTAGATAAAAAATCATGAAGAATATGTCATAAAAATTATGCAGTAATCATCAGAAACATGTTTATATTTAAATCTAAGTTTTGGAAGACAGACACATAAGTAATTAAATTAACCTTAGTTATAAATATTCATTCAAATTAAACAATTGTCATTAAAAATGCAGAATATCATTTCAGTTTCCATCAGAACCGTAATAATGAAGTTTTGTTGCTTTCGATAATCTTTTAGGTGGAGACATCACTTCTGATACAAAGGTAAAACATAATATAATGATATCAGACTTCCTAAACATGGAACAACTTGAAATTTTATATGCTAATGATGAATTGCTCATCTCAATGATGTTTTGAAATAGTATTTAAATGAATATCTGTAGTTTTTCATGAAACTCAACTATCTGAGTACTATTGATCAGCAATAAAATTACTACAACAGGTTAAGATTTTCTGATCCCTTACCTCTGTTTGTTAAGTCTGCAGACAATGCAACATAGTAACTTGATCAAGAGAAATGTATTGTCTCACAGTTCTGGAGTCTAGAAATCTAAGTCAAGTGATTAACAAGTTTGGATTCTTCTGATGACTAAGGTAGAATCTATTCCATGAGGCTTTTCCAATCTTTACAGGTTGGCTAATTATATCTTTTTTGCTTCTTGGCTTATAAAAGTTTCCCTTTGATTTTCATCTTCATCTTTATGCGATGTTGAGGTCCTGAGGTCTGGCTGGCCACCCTGGAAGAAGAGAGAGTCTGAGCACACTCAGATAACCAGCTCCTTGGCACACCAAGTAGAGCATTCCTGCCGGGGCCGCCCTACTCTGAGCCTGCCCCACAGTGCATAACCTGCCTTCTCTAAGCTCACTTCTGCCCTTCTCTAAGCTCACTTCTGCCCTTCTTTAAACTCACTTCCACTCTTCTCTAAGCTCACTTCCACACTCCCTTGCCAGCCTTATATATACTCCTACTCTTCCACAATAAAATCAGATCTGCGCTATCAGCCTGATCTCTGGGGTCATATCTCCTTCATCCCTTGCCAGTGGCCCCAAAAAGGCCACAAGTGGTGCCCAATGTGGGGCATCGGTGCCTCCTCAGGACTCGATAAGTGGCCCCCACCCACACAATTGGCCCCATGTTTCACAAGGAGCAGCACACGCAGGCACGGGCTCTTGCTGCCCTCTAGAAAGCTAGGCAATGCAAAATTGCCTATCTACCCTTTCCCACTATTGGGAAATCCTTCTCCCCCATAACCCCTGGCTCCACACTGCTTACCTATGGGACCCTCAGACTTGGACTCAGCCCCTAAAGCGAGTCCAAGTGGCTGAACAACATGAAGGGAAAGTCTTTCCCCTGGGGCTCCAACCTACTTTGCTCACCATTAGAGCATGCCTAACGGGCTCTGACAGCATCATTGGGGTCGATTCAGAAGCCTTCCCACTGTTAGCAAATCCTACCGCTTGTGCTGCCCACCCCATTCATCCCTTACCCAAGGATTGGAAAAAGATTTCTCACTGAGCTAACAAGACCAAATAAACCCAATTGAGGAGAGGGCCTCTATTCTGCTGCTTAAAGTAATGAAAATATACCCTCGTCTTGAGCACTTAAAGTCTACAAAGATGGTGCCGAGAGGAAAGTCCCCACCCCATCCAAGTTCCCCACGTGCGGACAGGCCGGAACCTCCACCCTGTCAGGCAATGAAAGCGGAAATTGACTGGGGTCACCCGCCTGCCTATCCGGCCATGCCACCTACTGGCAATGATGGGCCAATACTCCCTAAAGATCCATGGGAATCCTACCTACCGCTGGACAAATATGAATAGAAAATCTCAGTCTACCACTACAGAATGGCAGAATTATTATGAGGGCTTATGCCATACTCGGGATAATAGGGCAAAACATTGGGAGTGGGAGGAAGAGGTACATGATGTGTTTCCTGTTAATTTGCATCAGAATCCTGCTTGCCCTTTGCGTTGGTATCCTCATGGACATACTACCTTAAAGCACCTCCAGGGAGCAGTCAAGGAGGACAATATCCAAGGGCCTTTTGCCCAACAACTCCTTGAAACAGTAAGTATGGAACTTAATTGTCCCACTGAGACAGCTAGTGAGAGCCATTTTTAGTAGCAGTCAATACCTAGACTGGCTGGCTATCTATAAAGATGAATGCAAACAACAAGCAGAGAGAAACCTTAGAGCCAATGTGGTACTCAATTATGAATGCCTTGTGGGAGAAGGCATGAATGCCTCTCCAGCCATACATGCACAAGATCCTCCCCAATATTTTGATCAAGTAAGGCTGGCTGCCCTGAGAGCCTTTAACCGCTGTCATGCAGGCCCTGTAACTCTGATGAGCAAGCTAATGCACGGGGCTAATGAGGACTTTGCCTCCTTTGTTTCTAAAGTTCTAGAATCCTGCAAGTGACCTTGACAGATGGATCCTAGCTTGCAGGTAAGTTGATGCCTAAGGTGCCCAGGCCCTAGCAGCAGCCTTAGCAGCTCACCTACAAATAGGCACTGCCAGCCTACTGCTCTGCTTCACATGTAAAGCCCGTGGCCATTTTTCCAAAGACTGCCCACAAAAGGGACAAAATACCAACACTACTAAACCAAAGCCCCCTTCTCCTTCCCCAAAGTAAATCATCAGGGAACCTCTGAAGGTACCACTGGAAAGTACTCCCCCAGGGAATGATCAATAGTCTAACCATTTGTCAAATGTATGTAGATCATGCCATAAAGCCCCTCAGACAGGCCTAATGCTGCATACATTACATGGATGACATCCTCCTCTCCCACTCCAATCAGAATCTCCTACAAATAGTACTCTAACAACTAATAATGAACCTAAACATGATTGGCCTACAGATTGCCTCAGACAAAATCCAAACTAAATCACCATATACTTTGTTAGGTCATCACATCTCACAACAAGTTACCCCGATAGCTCCTAAAGTCTTCAGACAAAACTCTTACGCATTGGCAGAACTACAAAAGTTATGTGGGATTATTAGCTGGCTTTGGCCTTCTATGCCCCTGGCTTCAGACAAATTGCATCCCTTATATGATCTTTTACAAGGGAGCCCAGACCCTGCCTCACCTAGGGTCCTGACTCCCGAGGCACATACCACCCTTGACTCTATAGAAAAATACATTCAAGCCTCACAAGTCCAACACATTGATCCCACTAGCCCACTAACTGCCATCATACTTGTGACTCCCACCATGCCCCTAGGGGTTATCTGGCAAAAGGGCCCCCTCATGTGAGCCCACCTAGCCTATTCCTCTTTATACAAGATTACCCCTCTGCTCACAGCTGTCTGCCAAATTGGAACTCAATTATGAAAATTAGCCATCCAACATTATGGCTCTGAGCCTGATATCATCATACTCCCCCTTACCCAAAAACAAATAGAAACTTAACTTTGTAACAATTATGATCTTCAAGGTCTTCTCCTAGGCTTTACCAGACAACTTTCAACCACTACCCCTAGGCCCCTCTCTTACAGGGACTCCTACAGCTTCCTCTCATGAAACCCTTTCACTTCCCATCTTCTACACCTATTCCCTATGGCAGGGTTGCTTTCATGGATGCCTCCAAGATGGCATATATATGCATCATACATCACCCTAGTGACTATAATAATCCCCAGATATGGGTCACCAAACATTCTTATTCAGTCCAACTGGCAGAGTTCTTAGTAGTCATCCAAGTATTACAGCACTTCCCAAACAGTT
>PVJX010045272.1:0-12793 GCA_004027295.1 Dolichotis patagonum | reverse complement strand
TAAAGTCTAAATGGATCAAAGACCTAAACATTAAAACAGAAACACTAAATCTACTGGAAGATAAGGTAGGTAGAAATCTTGGAAACATAGGTGTAGACAGAGAATTCATGAACAAAACACAAACTGCACAGGAAACACTTTAAAGAATCAACAACTGGGATCTCATATTATTGAATTTTCTGTACTTCAAAAGAAATCACCCTGGTGAGCAACTGTGTGTGGCATGCTTTGACAGTCCACAAGAGAGAGACACTGGCTTCTTGGGACCTGCACCATGTGGCGACCTGGGGTGCTGGGAGAACAAGTAATTCCTCCCCTGTCTGGTGAGTGGCTGTGAGCCTGCCAGCATGAGGGCTGAGAATCAATCATCTCATGTCCCATCCCCCATCCTGTGTGTCCCCGCCCCACTTAGCAAGTGGGAGCCAGTGAACTGCACATCTTGTGAAAGATTGGCTATGTTGTTTTGTATGAACTTTCCATATACAAAGATATGGGCAACCATTTGGACGAAAACAAAAGACAATATGATAGACAGTGAAGTTCTCTGGTTGTCTAGCTTTGAGATTTATGCTTTCTTAAGTCCCGTTTTGTTCTGTTTTGTTGTGTTAAATTTTGCCCCCTTTAAAATTAAAAAATAAATAAATACAAACAACCCAGGCAACTAAAACCTAGACAAGCTACTTAAAAACCATTAAAAACATTGTATCCAATACAAATTACTGTAGTCTTTAAACAAAAATTCGTTGACTGTTTTAGGTTCTAATCTTGGTTTGGCACATGACTACACCAGTGCGTCCTCTTATACTAAAGCCAGAGTTTTTATTTATCCTTAGTGTCTGCTAGGCAGCAGTAACTCAGCCTCCAGTAGGCTTGTTGGGAAGCTGTTTTCCTGAAGCTTAGCTGGGCACTCAGAGCTGAAGGCAGGTCTAGGCCAGAAGCTTTTTAGAGTACCTGTTTTCATATTACAAGTTAACATTTTTACATTTAACTAAAGACAGTAAGTGTACTGTTTTAAAACAGGAATTGTCAAATATTTTTGAAGGAATCATTAGTTTAAGAGCTGCTTACACATAAAAAACCTTGAGAAATCTTGCAACATCTCTGAGATCAGGAAGACTGATTTTGCTAATGAGAAACTTAAAGTAAAGAAAATTTAACATGATTTGCTGAGGAGATACAGTATTTCCTATGTTGTCCATCTAAACTCAGATTAGAGTGCTTTGTCAGCTAGCTGGGGTGACAGAGGTAAAGATATCCAAGATTTCTTTATTTGTCTTTGGCAATGGGAAAGTTGTGGGGTAGTAACTGAGACCAAACCTGAGCTGAAGTTCTACTAGGGACTGGGAAATTGTATCTCTGTGTGGGAAAGACTTAGGCAGATAGATGAGGAGGAGTGAATGGAATATATAGTACTTCCTATCACTGCTCAGTTACGAAGACTATAGTCTTAGCCACCTGGTATGGCTTGTGTCTCTCTGTCTCCTCAAAGCCTCATGTGCTCATAGGTGGGGCTTTTCAGAGCTGACTGGGTCCCAGGTATGTGGACTTGAAATAAAGGTGTGTGATCAGTAAATTAGTTCAGTGATTGGTTTAACAGTTCTGGGTGTGGATAATAGGAAGCCCCACCATGGGTGTGGTTGGCACCACCCAGAAGGCTTGTAGACTGGACAGAAAGGCAAGCTTGCTACTTGTGGTCTCCTTCCTGATTTACCATGGACTGTTCTCCTCTCTGATGCTACCTCTGCCCTGCTGCCTTGCCCTGCTTCCTTGGAGGCAGCCAGCTACGGACTAAAACCTCTACAAACTGCAAACTGAAATAAATCGTTCCTCTTTGAACTTGTGGGTGTTTCAGGTATTTTGTCCCAGCAACCAGAATAGTGACTAATACCAGCTTTGCTCTAGATTAAAGATTTGAGAATTCCCTAAAACACAAGCAGTTCAAAGCAAATTTGCAACCATTATGTGCTCAGATTCATGTTATTAATAAAGGGATAATATTTCCTAAAAAAAAAAATCATCAGCAGAGTGAAAAGAAAACCTACAGAATGGGAAAGAATTTTAGCCAGCAAGCCCTCAGAAAAAGGACTTCTATCAAGAACATAATAAAGAATTGAAAAACATCAAGCCCACCAAATTCAAAGATCCTCTCCAAAAATGGGCATCTGAGATGGACACACAGTTCTCAGATGAAGATATACAAATGGAAAATAAATATGTGAAGAAATGTTCACCATCACTAGCCTTTTGAGAAATGCAAATTAAAACAGCGTTGAGATTTCATCTCACTCTGGAAAAAATACCTGCCATCAAGAAATCAACTGATAACAAATGGTGGTGAGGCTGCAGGGGAAGAAGGAACACTGCTCCACTGTTGGTGGGAGTGTAGACTGGTGCAACCACTATGGAAATCAGTATGGAGAATTCTCAGAAGACTAGGACTGGAAGTTGCATTCAACCCCTCAACTCCCCTCCTGAGTATTTTCCCAGAAAAACTGAAAATGTCATGTCACAGTGATATATGTGCACCCATGTTTATAGCAGCACAATTTGTAAAAGCTAAATCTTGGAAAAAAAACCAAGATGCCCATCAACTGCAGAGTGGATGAAAAAGATGTGGTATTTTTACACAATGGAATGTTACTCAGCTGCTAAAAGGATGATATTGAGGCTTTCATAAGTACATGGAGATGACTTGAGACTATCCTCATTAGTGAAATAAATAAGAATCATATTTATAAATATCACATTGTGTCTTTAGTGTAAAAAGTAATAAGAAATGTAGGAGTAATAAAATCCAAAATGTGTAATTGCTACTGTAAAAAAGAGATAAAAAGAAAGTATGCTAAATGATATAACTGCATGCATGTTTAAGTGTGTAAGATGGATGACCACATTACTGTTTTTGTTAGATTGTTGAGCAGAACTGTTAACAGTCTCACTGTTTGAATGTCTACTTTGTATGTTTTAAATTTGTAACTTGAACAACTGTTTCCAAGATGACAGAATGTAATTCTTCAAGTAGTGATTTCTTAGTGTCTTTTGTTATTTTCTTTTTTCCTTGGAATTCTGTGTTGTTGCTACCCTTTTTTCTGTTTTTTTCTCTCTTTAAATAAAATTTTTGAAGAATAAAGTCCTTCTCTAGCTATTAAAAAAAAGATATAACTGCATGTATGTTAAAGTGTGTGAGATGGATGACCATATTACTGTTTTTGTTAGATCATGGAGCAGAACTGTTAACAGTCTCACTGTTTGAATGTCTACTTTGTATGTTTTAATTTTGTAATATGAACAACTATTTCCAAGATGAGTTATGTAATTTATCAAGTAGTGATTTTTTAGTGTTTTTTTTGTTCTTTTCTTTTTTATTCCTTGGAATTCTGTATTGTTGCTACCCTTTTTTTCTGTTTTTGTTTTGTTTTTCTCTTTAAATAAAATTGTAAAAAAATTTCTTGAACAGACTGTGAGTAGAATTTTGAGCTTTGAGAAGGTTGCCCGTGAAGGCTTAAACATAAAGAGAGATATTTTATTGAAAAAAGAAGGAATGCTATATTATGCAGTAGCAAAATGTTTAGCAACATTGTCACCTGAAATTATTTGGAAAGTAAATGTATCTGGTGAACTTGGTTATGTAGCTGAAAGAACTTCCAGCTAAAGCATTGAACGTGCTGTCTGATTTATTCTTGCTGCTTATAGTAAAATGAGAAAGGACAAAGATAAGCAAAAGGAAGAAAGCAAGGACTGTTAAAACGAATGCACCTGAATGTGCTGGTTTTGAAGATCTCTAGATCATCAAAATTGTTAATAGTGCTAAAATTAAAATGTCTTTTTATCCAAGATGAAGTCAAAGCTAATTTTTGGAAAGCATGGTCTAAAAAAAGCAGAGTGTTATTTGCATTTTTTACTCTGCTCTTCTTTGTTTTGATTTGTTCTTTTTAAAATAAAAAAATTTTTAAATAAATAAAAAATAAAGCCAAAGATATGGCTATAAATTCCTTTGTTAGGATTTGAGTGCATGCCTCAAAGAGTGACTCAGTCAAGCAATGAGGCTTTTAAAAAGCTTAAGGGCAGTAGCCCTCAGTAGTCTCTATACAAGCTTGATGTGAGGAAGGGCTTAGCTCAGTGATCTTTTTGGATGAAGCTTTTGTGTCATGGATTAAACCTTAATAAAATTCACAGAATATTTACAGCTTTAAACAAAACTATCATTACAGGATCACTTCCTCCTTGTACTGAAAGAGAAACTTTACAAAATGAGGAGGTATCTTTGGGCTCCCAAAACTTTACAGGCCGGGAGAAATCTGAAACAAACAAATACCCTTGAAGGTGCAGACAAAACTGAAATGAGAGATGACCCAGAAGGTAAAACTAAGCACCTGGAGTTGAGCCAGGTGCCACCACCAATTATTCACTGGCAGCAGTAGGACTTCATCCTAATGAAGAAACTTTCAATATTTTTCCAGTTAGATTTAAGATGTTTTGTGAAATAGTGACTCCTTTTTTGTCCCCTCTTTCTCCAATTTTTTCACAGTAATATCTGTAGAAGTTATTCTCCACTTTCCCATTGCATGTTGGACTTGGAATAGACATATAGCTTATGCTAAGGTTGAGAACTATGCTCAGGAAGCTTTAAAGAACTACTTAAAGTAACTATTCTACTTAAATAATGGCTAGCTGGTGTGATGAAAATGCCTATAACCCCAGCTCTCTTGAGATTGTGGCAGTAGGATCACAAGTTTGAGCCCAGCCTGGGCAACTTAGTGACTTAGTGAGACCTGTCTCACTAATAAATAGATAAATGACTGGGGATGTAGCTCATTGAAAAGGTCCCGGTTCAATTCCCAGTACCAAGAAAAAAAAAGCTGCATGAGAGAACCTTACATGTACCTGTACCTGATATGCATGAGGAAAATCTTCATGTTGAGTCAACACTGTGATGGGAAGACTTGAGGGCCTTAGGAAGCATGGTTGTGTTTTACATATGTGAGGACTATCAGTAACTGATAGACAGAGAACTGTAGTAGTTCTCATAAATGTCCACAAATTCTTGGCTATTCATCTTCAAAAGGAAGAAATTAATCCTCTTTCCCTTGAGGATGAGCTACTTGTAATGTCTTGCTTGTAACGAGTAGTGATTTGATTCTAATGAATAGAATAAAGCAGGTTTCAGAAGCCAGGCCATGAAAAAAGACAATTCACCTTGCTCTGCCCTCCCTCTGCATCAGGGTTTTCACTCTGTAACAAGCAATTTGCCACAATGTGATAGCACTTGAGTAAGTCACAGAGAGGGTCACATGGTGAGGAAATAAAGTCTCTTGCCAAAAGCCTTGTTACCAAGCCATTGTGAAAGTGTATACCTGACCCATGTGGGCCTTCAGATGACTGCAGGCTCTGCCATATCCTGACTACATCTACACAAGAGTCACAACCTCCCTAGTAAGCTGCTCCTCAATTTCTAACCCAGAGAAACTATGAGATAATATACAGTATTGTTAGGGGCTGGAGATTTAGCTCAGCAGCATAAATGCCTGCCTGGCAAGTGTGAGGTCATGAGTTCAATCCCCAGTACCAAAAAATATATATATATACAATATTGTTATAGTTTGTGTCTAGATGTCCCCCTAAAGCCTTATATGGTCATAGGGTTTTGTCAGAGGTGGCTGAATCTAGAGTGTGTGATTGATTCACAGTGCAATACTGGTATTAAGGATATGGGATGAAGGGTGGGTGATCGCTGGATCAGTTCATTGATTGCATTGGCACTGCTCTAATCCCAATAGACTGGGTACAATATAAGTGACAGAAAGACATTTGTCTGGAAGGATGAAGAAGCTGCACCCAGTGGCCCACCCATACCCAGACATCTTTGAGGCCCACGAGGGCTGGAAGTCTGCACCCAGGGACACAAAGTCATCCAGGAACCCTCAGTGAGGCTCTTGGGGACTAGGAAGCTGCACCTAGTGACCTGCCCACACCTGGAAACCATCTCTGAGGCTAGCAGGGACCAGGAGGCGGTGCCCAGCAACCCAAATCATATGGAAACACTCCATGAGGCACTTGGGGACTGGGAAGCTGTGCCAAGGGGCCCACTCTCACCTGGACAGCATCTCTGAGGCCCACAGGGACTGGGAGTTTGTGACCAGCGACCTAGTCATGAAGGAACCCTTAGTGAGTCTTCCAAGGACTGCCAAGATGCACCCAGTGACCCACTCATGCCCAGAAACCATCTCCTAGGCCCAAAAGATCTAGGAGCCCAGTCATCTCAGAACTCTTGGTGAGGCCTGCTAGGACTGGGAGTCTGCACCCAATGACCCATCCACACCTGGGAACCATCTCTGAGGCCCACAGGGACTGGCAACCTGTGCCAAGCAACATGCAGTCATCTGGGAACCCTCGGTGAAGCACAAGGGGACCAGGTGTCTATCCCCAGTGATCCAGAACCAACATAAACCCTCAGTGAGCCCTGCTGCTAGAAGGCCCACCAGAATAGGAAGCAATTAGGAAATGGCACATAGTGACCTGGCAACTAGGACTGATTTGGAGGAACACAAGAAAATACCAAAATGAAAAAATAAAATGCAATCTCAAACTTCCAGCCCACCCAGATCAAATCCAGGAGACATAGACATAGATGAATTTGGAAATAGCACACCTGGAATCTCTAAAATGATAACAAGGGAAGTAAAGAAAAAACTCCAGGAAGATGTAAAAGAAATCAAATCAGAAATAATTACTCAGATAATAATAAATAACAGAAATCATAAACATAACAAAAGAATTGGTGACTATATCCAAAGAAGACATAGATTTAAAAAATAGAGGTGCATAGGAAAGTGATAGAAACCCTAAATGAACAACACAGGAAACAATTAGAATACATGGAACAGATTCAAGGAGATATTTAGTAAATCAAAAATTCATTGAATGCTGGTAAAACAGCATGAATGAGACTGAAAATTCTCAGACCTCAAAGACATGATTGCTAATGTTCACTAGTGTGAACATTAAAGGAAACAGCTCTTAAAAATTACAAGGCAGGGGCTGGGGATTTAGCTCAGCGGCATAAGTGCCTGACTTGCAAACATGCAGTCATGAGTCTGATCCCCAGTACCGATAAAAAATAAAATAAAATAACAAGGAATCAGGAAATAACAATTTACTTGCTGCAAGAAGATGCAAAGTAAAACACTATATGACTGAGAGGAATCAATGAAAAAGATACAACACAAATTACATAAAAAGACTTTTTACATATGCAATAGCAGAAAACGTCCCAAGCATGGGAAAAGAACTTCACATTCAGATAAATGAGGCATATAGGACTCCAACTAGCTATAGCCAAAATATCTACACATTGACATATAATAATCAAGATCACAGAAATTCAGCGTATAACAGAATATTAAAAGCTACTCGAGAAAAGAAACAGATTACCTGCAAAGGAAAATCCACCAGAATCACTGAAAACTTCTCCACACAAACCAAGTCAAGAAGAGCGTGGCGGAATCAGCCATGCTGGAACTTGGGGGACAGACCCAGAAAGCAATGAGCCATCCTTCCTGGTAAGTGGCACAAGCCATGGGTGTACCAGGGAGAAAACAAGTCCGCATCTCCCGAGAATCAGGCATGCTGGAACTTGGGGGACCAACCTAGAAAGCAATGAGCCATCCTTCCTGGTAAGTGGCATGAGCTGTGGATGCAGTGTCTCCCATGAGGCTACCAGCACACAGGCTGAGAATCAAACATCCCGTGCCCTACCCCCTCCCCCAGTAAGCAACTGGTGGTTTCAAGATCAGCCGGAGTTGATCGCAATGAAGGTACATAAAGCAACTAAATGCCTGTATTGTTTGGTTGATTATGCTGACCTGGGGCCAGAGGTCTGAGCATTTCTTGGGAAGATGACATTATGCAATATAGCAAATATGGGGGATTTCCTTCTATCTTGTCTTTGAAGTCCAATATTGTTTCCACTGTTTTGCATTGTTTTGATTATTTCTTTTTCTCTATTCAATATTCTGTTCTGATTGGTTTTTTTATTGGTTTGATAGTGTTGTTTTTGTTTTGATTTTGCTATACCTGATTGAATGGACAACTATTGTGAAGATAACAAGATATACTATGGTACCTATCATTGTTATCCCAGTATCCTGCTCTGAAGCTCTGTACCAATTTCACTGCATTGTCTTGATTGGCTTTGTTCTGTTGTATTTTACTATCTTTAAAACAAAAATTAAAAAAAAGAAGAGCATGGAGTACAGTATTTCAAGCCCTGAAAGAAAACAACTTCCAACCCAGATTGATATACCCTGAAAAAATATCTTTCAAAATCAATGGAGATGTAAGATACTTCCACAACAAAAAAAACTCCCTGCAGAACATCATGATAACCCAATCAACCCTACAAAGAGTACTAAAAGATATTCTAGAAAGGTATAGAAATGACTACAATTCCAATAATAACAACAGGAAGAACAAGCAACCATCAAGCAGACAAATAATTAAATGGAGGGTCAAATTAGGAAAAAAAACAGAAAGATAACATAACAAAGATAAACCAATATATATCAGTTATCACCATTAATGTAAATGGCCTCAATTCATCAATTAAAAGAAACAGACTGGAAGAGTGGATTAAGAAATAAAATGCAACAATATGTTGTATACAAGATACCCATTTAGCTGGGAGTTTAGCTCACCAGCATAAGCACCTACCTGGCAAAGGCAAGGTTGTGAGTTTGATCCTGGTACCAAAAAAAAAAAAAATTTAACTCAAAAGGAAATTCATAGCCTAAAAGTCAAAGAATATAAATACAAATGGCAAATATATATCTGAAAAAATGTTCAGTACCATTTGTCATTAAAGAAATACAAAGTAAAACAATGCTCATTTTCCATCTCACTCCAGAAAAAATGGCCAAGATCAAGAAGTCAACCAATAACAAATGCTACAATGGCTGTGAGGAAAAAGGAACTCTTCCTCACTGTTGGTGTGAGTGTAGACTGGGTGCAACCACTGTGGAAATCAGTGTGGAGGTTCTCAAAAAGCTAGAAGTAGAGATTCTCTTTGATCCAGCTTTCCTACTTCCGGGAATTTAACCAGAAGAATTGAAAATATAATCAATGGAAAAGAAACCACAAATTTTATGCATGCAAACACATGAAGATTAAACAATAACCTCTTGACTAATCAGTGATTCCCAGAAGAAATCAAGGAAGAAATTAAACAGTTCCTCACAAGGGAGAGTGAATTTTCACAAACTAAAAAATTGAGGCAATAAAAATGAAAACCATTTTTGCAGGATCTAAGTGAGTATCACTGAAAAATAAAAACTGGATATAGAAAAAAATTAGACCATTCCTAGAATTAATGCCAATGTAAGATACAAAAATATATAGGACATAATTGCTATGATTGTTCACATGAGAAAAACAGAGTGAACCAAAATAAATTACCTAATGATAAACCTCATTATCCTAGAAAAATAACAATCCAAATCTGAAGCTAATACAAGGAAGGAAATTACAAAGATCAGAGCAGAAACTGATGAATTGAGATTAAAAAAAACAGTATCAATTAATCAAAAAGCTGGTTCTTCAAAAGAACAAACAAAATAGACAAACACAGCCAATTTTACCAAAAAGGGGGAGGACCAATATCAAAGCAATCACCTAAGAAATAACATCAAAACTCAACAAATGAGATTGTATCAAATAAAAAAGTTTCTGCACAACAAAGGAAACAACCAAGTGAGTGAATAGAGAACCTACAGAGTGAGAAAAAATTTTACTTGCTACTCCTCTAATAAATATTTACAACAAACTAAAAAAAATCCAACCCCCAAATAAGTGACTCAAAAAATTGGCAACTAAAATAAATTGACATTTCTCAAAAGAAGAAGCACAAGTATTTAGTAAGTACAAAGAAAAAAACGTTCAATATGTCTGGCTATTAGAGAAATGCAAATTAAAACAACACTGATATTCTATCATGTACCAGAAAGAATAGATATCATAAAGAAATCAAATATACACTTATTTAATGACTGAATTCTATTCCTGTCATTAGGTTGTTAAATGAGTTGGTGCTAAATAAGGAAGTGTGTATAGTATGTACATTACAATATTCAAAAGAAATCATCAAAGAAAATTCCAACTTGATGACTTTGGTTTTGTTTGAAAAACTCTTACATGCAGTAGTAGTGTAATGTACAACAAAATATAAAACTACAATATTTTACTCTACAGTATAATCATTAAAAATTACTGTGCCATATAAGCACGGTGTATGATATACATTCAGGTTCTATAAACAAGATGCACAGAAATATATCCAAAGAAAAAGATGAGTTATAAGTCTGAGTGGCAGGTGCTAAATTCTAACAGTGTGCATCACTCCTAAGTCCAAACAGTGATTAAACAGGTGGGTCATGAAACAAGGAATATCTGTAAACAACACTGCCAAGGCTATAAGAGAAAAGAAAGACTTCTATATTGTTGGTGGGAATGTAATCTAGGACAATCACTATGAAAACCAATATGTAATTTGCAGTTCTTCTGGGAAATGCCAAGAAGTAGAATAGCTGGGTCAAATAGGACTTCTAATTCCAGCATTTTGAGGAACCTCCACAGTGATTTCCACAGTGGTTGTACCAGTCTACACTCCCACCAAAAGGGCAGAGTGTTCCTTTTTCCCCACAGCCACTTCAGCATTTGCTATTGATGGTTTTCTTGATACTGGCTATAATTTCTGGAGTGATATGGAATCTCAGTGTTGTTTTAATTTGCATTTCTTTAATGACCAATAATATTGAACATTTTTTTCATGTATTTATTTGCCATTTGCATTTTTTTATCTGAAAAGTGTGTGTTCATCTCAGATGCCATTTTTGGATTGGGTCTTTGAATATAGGGGGCCTGATTTTTTTTAACTCTTTATATGTTCTAGACAGAAGTCCTCTGTCTGAGGGACAGCTAAGTTTTTTCCCAATTTGTGGGTTTTCTTTTTACTGTGTTGAAGATTTCTTTTGGCATGCAAAAACTTTTTAATAAGACAAGATCCCAGTTGATTCTGGGAAGTATTTCCCATGCAGTTTGATTTTTGGTCACGAATTTTCTGCCAAACCCTGTGTCTTCAAGATTTCTAACTACTTTGTCTTCCAGCATATTTACTGTTTCTGTTTTAACATTTAGATCTTTGATCCACTTTGACTATATATAGTTTACTGCATGGTGATAAGCATGTGTCTATTTTTAGTTTTCAGCATATGGAAAGCCAGTTTTTCCAGCACCACTTGTTAAAGAGGTTTTCTTCCAGTAAGCATGTTTGGCTTCTTTGTCAAAGATAAGGTGGCTGAATGTGTTTGTAGTTGTAGTTGTATCTTCTAACCTATTCCATGGATCTTCATGTCTGTTTTTTATTCCAGTACCACAGTGATATATGTGCATCTATGATTATAGCAGCATAATTTGTAATAGCTAAATCTTGGAAACAACCCAAATTCCCATCAACTGAGGAATGGATAAAAAACATGTGGTATTTTTATACAATGGAGTATTACTCAGCTATTAAGAAAGATTTCATCATCCCAATCAAAATACCACTAACATACCTCATAGATCTAGAGAAATTATTCCTAAAATTCATCTGGAACCAGAAGAGACCTAGAATAGCAAAGGCAATTCTAAGCAACAAAGGCAAAGCAGGAGGCATCAAAATCCCTGACTTGAAGTTATACTACAAAGCTACTATAATAAAATCAACATGGTACTGGAATAAAAACAGACCCGAAGATCAATGGAATAGATTGGAAGATACAACCACAACCACAAGCTCACTCAATCACCTTATCTTTGATAAAGAGCCAAACATGTTCACTGGAAGAATGATAGTCTCTTTAACAAATGGTGCTGGAAAAATTGGCTATCCATATGCAGAATACTAAAACTAGACTCATGCCTATCAGTAAAATCTAAATGGATCAAATATCTAAATCTTAAAACAGAAACACTAAATCTGGTGGAAGACAAAGTAGGTAAAAATCTTGAAGACATAGGGATAGGTAGAGAATTCATGAACAAGAACCAAACTGCACAGGAAATACTTCCCAGAATCAATAACTGGAATCACATCTTATTAAAGAGTTTCTGTATATCAAAAGAAATCTCCAGCAGAGAGAAAAGAAAACCCAAAAATTGGGGAAAAACCTTAGTGAACCATCCCTCAGACAAAGGACTTCTGTCTAGAACTTATAAAGAATTTTAAAAAAATCAGACCCTCAAAATTCAAAGACCCAATCCAAAAATGGGCATCTGCGCTGCAGCTGCTGGTTTCAAACAGGAGCCTAAAGAGAATTCTTTCTGTGGTCTGTTGGCCATTTCAGAACTTTGGAAATGGAATGGTCAATTCATCAGAAAGAAATAGCAGGTGAGTATGGCGGACTTTGGGGGGCCTGCAGGGGAGAGACCCTGGTGCCTCGGGACCTGCACCATGCGGTTCACTCGTGGTGCCAGGAGAACAGGGAGCTCTTTCCCTCTCTGGGGGGTGGCTGAGAGTGTGGCAGACTTTCAGCGGCCCGAAGGAGAGAGACCCTGGTGCATCGGGACCTTCACCATGCAGTTGACTCGGGGTGTCAGGAGAACAAGGAACTCCTCCCCTCTCTGGGGGGTGGCTGAGAGTGTGGCCGATTTTCAGCAGCCCGAAGGAGAGAGACCCTGGCACATTGGGACCTGCACAGTGTGGTTGACTCAGGGTGCCGAGAGAACAAGGAACTCCCCCCTCTCTGGGGACAGCTGAAAG
>PVJX010045271.1:0-12812 GCA_004027295.1 Dolichotis patagonum | reverse complement strand
TCTTGTTCTCTCTCCCTAGAATGTCCTTCAGTATTTTTTGTAGGGTTGGACTGGTGGTCACAAATTCTCCTAGCTCCTCTTTGTCATGGAAGCATCTTTTTTCTCCATTAATTTCTATAGAGAGTTTTGCAGGATACAGCAATCTGGGCTGGAGATTGTTCTCCTTCAGTGCTTGAATTACATTACTCCAAGCTCTTCTTGACCTGATGGTCTGTATTGAGAAGTCTACCGTGATTTTGATGGGTTTTCCTTTGTAGGTGATCTGTTTCTTTTATCTGATGGCTTTTAATATTCTGTTCTTATATAGAATTTCTGGGATCTTGATTATTATGCGTCTGGGTGTACCTCTGTTTGGGTTGTAGGTGGCTGGAGTTCTGTATGCTTCATACTTCTGCATGTGATTTCTTTTTTCTATGCTTGGGAAATTTTCTTCAATAATTGCTGTGAATAGCCTTTGTAATTCCTCTGGTTTGATTCCTGCTTCTTCATTCACATACTTTATTCTTAAGTTATAGATCCTCTTGTCATCTTCCAGTCTTTGTATCTTTACTGCCTTCTCCCTTGTTATTTTTAAGAGATCTTCCCTTTCATGACCCCACATTGTAAGCCTGTGTTCAATTTTTGCTAGTCTATCTTTGGTTTCTTTTACGCAGTTTTGCCAGCTTTCTATTGAGTCTTTGGTTTCCTGATAATCCCTTTGAATCTGCTTCATAAATTCTAGGTTTTTTTTGAATTCTTCATTAAATTTTTCTCTCCATTTGTGTTCCTCCATTCTTCTGTCTGTGTCTTCTTGAGAGGTACCCAGCCCTTCTTTTATTAATCTACTTATGTCTTGTTTAATTTGAATTAATATTTCAGTTTTGGTCCGGGTTACGAGGTCTTGAATATATCTCTTTATGTCCACTAATGCTGTGTTTGATGTTGTATTTTTGCTGCCCTCAGTCTCTTTTGTATTTACCTCTCCTGGATCAGTGTTCTCAGGGTTGGGGGCTGGGAATGTTTTTTATTTTTCCCTTTCATCATGTTTTTGGTTCCTTCCATACAAGTGTACAGTGTAATACCCAGACCCTTTTCTTGTTGTTTAAGGCTCCTCTAGAGGGCGCAGGCTAGGAGCTTTAGCCCTCTTCAATAGGTTATCAGAGATTAGAGTTCACCCATGGGCAGTGTGCGCTAGCTCCTCCCTTCTGGGCCAGTCAACCTTTGCAGGCCTTCACTGCATCAGTGTGCACTGATCTCAGGGAAGTAACTGGGTTCCCACCAGGGGCGTGGCCTAGTCCAAGCAGATTCCACCAATCTGCTCTGCGAGGGGAGTAACCAGCTGAAGCCACTTCCTTATGGAGTTAGGGCTGTCCTGCCCAAATTCAACATGTCGTCCAGTTGGTTTCCCCTTTCCTGTGGGAGGGTCTTATTCCCATCACTGACCGTGTCCCCGAGAACTGCTGGACTGCCCGACCTCCGACTTCAGCGTGGCTCTGGTGGGAATTCAGGGTGCCTCTGGGTGGGTCGTGTGCAGTGCTGGTCTGGCGAGCTGCACACAGGGCTGTTCAGCTCCTCGCTCCGGAGGCTCAAGCCAGTCGCTTCGGCGCGGATCACTTGTTCAGGTCGGGTGGAATTCAGGCGTCTCGAGGCGGGTGCGGTGCTCGCTGATCTTATCTTCACTAATAGTAGCCCCAGGACCTCGTATTCGAGCGGGTTTTTGTGCTTTAGTTTCTTTCTGGGTTGTGAGAGTCTATCTCTCTCTGCTTGGGTCTCTCCAGGGTGTTTTATTCTGGCATTTGATCTGTCTCTCTCAGAGAGGGTCTCTCTCCTGCTACCTACCAGTCCGCCATCTTCTGAACAGCACATTTTTAAAAAAATTTTATTTTAAAGAGAATAAAACAAAAGAGGGCAGAACAGAGCAGATCAGAACAGGACAACATAGGCAACACAGTACTTTACATTAAAACAACCAGACATTAACAGTAGCTGTCACAATATCTCTTTCTCTGCTATAGTTGAGCACAGTTTCAAATACAATATTACCAAACATAACAAAATATTATAAAACCATTCAAAGAGTGAAAGAATTACAGGGCATTCTGAACCGAATAACAGAGAATGATCAATGGGTACTATTATATCTCATTTTCAATAAAAAATTTTGTTTATACTATCACACATATTCAAATCCCAATAAGACACAATGTGATACATAGAACCAATGGTAGTAGAAGAATAGAAGCATGGTAGGACTTCTAAGAAGGATGATATTAAATCACCAATAGCTGTCATAATGTTTTGTTTTCTTCAAAACAGCTTGAAAAGCACATTTTAGGAGAGAAATCTTGTCAAGGAAGTGAGGAGAGGTGGCCTGCAACCTGCCAAAGGTGGTGTTCTGCACTTGAAATGGCTTTGAGGACTAATGAGTCCACATCTTGTATTCTCTCACTGAACCTTTTGATCTGAGGACCAGTTTTCCTTATGAAGGCTAATAAACTTTATCTTATAGAGATCCAGTGAGATAACATGAAGAACAATACACTGCTTCTATTAACATATCAGATCATCTAAGGCAAACCCGAGGATAAGATCAAAATTCAATAGATGTGTAATATTTAGTATTGACTTGGTTTAATGAATCACAGGTTATCCCTGGAAGGGGAACCATGATGTATGATGGCACTGTAAAATTGAATTTTGTGGGAAGCCTTTGACTGGAAATTGGGAATATATTTCACTGTCTTAGAAACCTAAGTCACCCCATCAGGTCAACTATATATTATGACTACATGTCTGCTTAATGTATAACAAAGGGTAATAGTATAACTGTAGACATTTGTTAATAACTTACTATGTGCCAGGTATTACACTAAGAAATTTGCATAAAATTAATCCTAACAACGGTATTATATTACCTGGTTTTTAGGATAAGGAAACTGTGAGGTGTATGGCAACTATGTAGTTGAAATTCTGGAAGCCCGTAAGAGAGGAATAGCTGGCATCTGAATCCAGCTTGTGGTCTTTATATTGCCTAATTATACAAAGTTTTTCCTATTTGATATTCCTTTTAGGATTAGGCCTATAAGGCATCAAATTAAATTCAGATTCAATATAATTATTTTAATTCAATAATCACACATCAGACAACTCTTCAGTCTAACTGAACTAATATTTGGTGAGGGATTAATATAAAGCAGACATAGGCATGTCAAGTTGACAGGATGATAACTTCACTGCCAAAGAAAGAGCAATTTATTGGAAGAGAAAAACACAAAGATAATTGCAATCCTGAGTGATAAATTCTAACTCAATTTGTAGTGCTGTGTTGATGCAAGTTGGAAAAACAAACTGGACACAATCTGTACTCACACACTTGTGGTTTACTTGAGAAACTTAATTCTGCGAACACGGTTTCTGCAGCTAATTCAAGAAATATTTTCTCTAGGTCCAGATTTATGGCTGTTGCTCAATACTTGGGATCTCTTTAGATTTGAATATAGTGCTACTTGATGAATCACCTCAATTTTTATTATGTGTGAATGTGGCCAAACTTTCATAAGAAAATTAGTGTTACTTTTTATGAAGGAACAACTAACAATGTTTGATTATAGCCACCATAGACTGACTGCCCTACTGGGTACTCTGTCCTCAAATTTTAATGTGTTATTCACAGCACTGAGATTTGTGTCTTGAGTTGTTCACAACCCTTTGGTTATACTGTGATCCATCATCCATCCCTGTTTCCTCTGTCTGTCCAGTAGCCATCAAACTCCATGGGAATGCAGGGCATGTTAGGGTCAGCTGTTTGTCGTGTGTGGAAGCTGTTTTTACAGGTGTGCATGTGATGATTCTTACATTTGCAGGAGTTTTGAATGCTTTATTTTTCTATTTTTACATTTTTATTTTATTGTTACATTTTAAATATACATAATGATAACATTCATTATAGGGAATTTGTACCTATACCTGATATATCTTGCTTCTTTTTTCCCATTCCTCTCCTCTCCCTTCAACCCCTCTTCCTCTCCTTATTTACAAAATATTTCCCCATTTTTTCTTCCTATTTGTTTTTCTCTAGTCCATTTTTTCCTTTGCTTCTCCCTTCTCTTATTCCTTCTCATTTAAACATTTTCTTCCTATTTCCCAATATCCATTATATATTTTGTTGCTTGTTTATACTTTTGCTTTCTCACACTAGAGAAATGATGTGGTATTTAAACAAGTATTTCCAATTTATCTCACTTAAGAATATGGGTTTAAGGGCATCCATTTAGCTGGATATGTCTTTTTTATTTTAAAGAGAATAAAATAAAAGAGGACAGAACAAAGTAGATCAGAACAGAACAACATAAGCAACACAGCACTTTCCAACAAGACAACTGGATATTAACAGTAGCTACCATAATGTCTCTTTCTTTGCAATAGTTGAGCATGGCTTCAAATACAATACTATCAACTGGATATCTCTTAAGCTTATCCTTTTTTATGGCTGAGTAGCACTACATTATGTTAAAAAAATCCCTCACATCTTCTTCATCTATTCATCAGTTGATGGGCGTGTGGACTGTTTCTAAGATTTGGCTATAAAAATGGTGCCATTATAAACATAGGTGTGCATACATCACTGTGGTATGATGTTTTTGATTCTTTTGGAAAGATATCAAGAAAGAGAAGCTGGGCCAAATGGGAAGCTCTAGTTTTAATTTTCTGAGGAATTTCCACACTGATTTACACAGTGGTTGCAATAGTCTACATTCCCATAAATAATTATTTCACTTCTTCTTTTCTTATCCTTATTCTTTTTACTTCTTTATCTTGTCTAATTGCTCTGGTTAATGTTTCCAGAACTGTATTGAATAGGAGGTATAACTGTGGACATCATTGTCTGGTTCCTGATTTTAGAATGAATTTCAGATTTTGTCCATTTAGTATGATGTTGGCTGTAGGTCTGTCATAGATGGCTTTTACCAGATTGAGATAAAGACCATCTATTCCAGTTTACTTTAGGTTTCTTTCTTTCTTTCTTTCTTTCTTTCTTTCTTTCTTTCTTTCTTTCTTTCCTTTCTCTTTCTTTCTTTTCTTTCTCTTTCTTTCTTTCTTTCTTTCTTTTCTTTCTCTCTTTCTTTCTTTCTTTCTTTCTTTCTTTCTTTCTTTCTTTCTTTCTTTCTTCTTTCTTTCTGTTTTGAATGGGTGTTGGACTTTGTCAAACACTTTTTTGGCATCTGTTGAGATGATCCTTTGGTTTTTGTCCTTGACTCTGTTAATATGATGTGCTGCATATATTAATTTGCATGTGTTAAACCATCCCTGCATCCCTGGGATGAATCATAGTCATGGTGTATAATCTTGATTATTTGGTGCATTCTGTTTGATAGCATCTTACTGAATATTTTGCTTCTATGTCTATTAGGGATATTGGCCTGTGGTTCTGCTTTTTTGGATGGATCTTTTTCTGGTTTTGGTATCAGGGTAATTCTTGCTTCCAGGAAAGAATTTGAAAGTATTTATTCCCTTTCAATTTCATTAAAGAGTTTGAGAAGCAGTGGCATTTTATCTTATGTAAAATTCTTGTAGAATCCAATAGTGAATTCATCAGGGTCTGGGTTTTTTTTTTGATAGATTTTTTTTGTTGATAGGTTTTTAACTGAATCTTCAATTTTATTGAAGATTTCTTTTATTGAAGATTCTAAAAATTATTTAGAATTTTTATATCTTCTTGATCCAGCTTTGTTAATTTATATGTATCTAAGAATCTTATTACTTTTATATTTTTCATATTATTATTATTGTTGTTGTTGTTGTTGTTGTTGTTGTCTTTTGAGACAGGGTCTCCCTTTGTAGTTCTGACCGGTCTTGAACTCACTTTGTAGCCCAAACTGGTCTTGAACTTGCAATGATCCTCCTGCCTCAGCCTCCTGAGTGCTGGGATTATAGGTGTGTGCTGCCATGCTTGGCTGTATTATTATAATACAGGTGCTTGATTGATGATTTTCTGAATTTCTAGAGGACCTATTGTCATTTTACCCTTGTCATTTCTACTTGCGTGAATTTGAGTCTTTTTTTTTAAAATAAGGTTGGCTAAGAGTTTGTTGACTTTAATATTTCAAAGAACCAGCTCTTTGATTCACTAATTCTTTATGTTGTTTCCTTAGCTTCCTTTGCAAGAATTATTCCTCTAATGTTTATGATATCCTCCCTCATACAAGCTTTGGGTTTGATTTGATTTTTTTTGCTAGAAACTTGAGGTTAAACATTAGGATGTTATTTGAGCTCCTTATGTTTTTCTGATATAAGAATTTGTTACTATAAAAATGTAAGTTACATAAAATTCAATCAACTTTGTTAAAATTAGTAAATATTCAAAATGTACCACTTCTGAGTTATGGTATCATATTTTAGTATTTTCTCTACTCTTTTTTTTTTTTTTTGGTACCTAGGATTGAAATCACGACCTCCTGCTTGCCAGGCAGGCGCTAGGCCACTGAGCTAACCCTTCAGCCCCCCTACTCCTGCTCTTAAGATGACATACACCGTGTATCTGAATGGTAAACATATTACATAATGATGTTATTTCATCATTTGTTCTCAACTCCACAATCAGTGATTTTCATCATGAAATCAACCATAATGAGAATATTTGCACCTTGGCAATTACCAAACACATTTTCATGTGGGTCATAGAGTCCAAAAGGACATTCAAGCCACCAGTGTATTTTAAGCAATGGTATGCTTTGATGGAATTGGTTTGTTATCCTCCTATTTATTCTCTAATGAATATCTTTTCTTCAAGGTTTAAGTACACCAAACACTTCCATAATTTGAAAAAGTAAATGACCTCTACAGGCTTTATAACAAAGAGGAAACAGTCCAAGATAAGGTCCTATTTTATGTAGACCTTAACTGTTCTTAACTGTTTCTTCTGGTAGTTTCATTTTTAGAAACAATATTACTACACTGCTTTTACTTGAATTATCAATTTTAACATTATCTATTAATTTCCTAGTGTGATAGATGAAAATGTTATCCTTTTAAACTTCATCCTCGCCACATCATCTTCCCAACTAAGTTAGTGACAGCAACAGTTTTAGTTAAGTCTATGATTAATGTGCATCTTATTTTCATTATCTGTATCTTGGTAACAATACAATTATCATTCATGGGATATTTTTCCTGTTTTGTATAGTATTTATTCTAAATTTAATAATTGATTCCTTATGTAATTTTCTAGGTATCATAATTTCCCCTGTACTCATGAAATTTAGTTCAATCAATATTAATCATCATCTTTATTACTGATTCTCCTGTTCTCCGCATATCCCTAATTATATTGCAATGTTTTATTATCTCATCTATTTTAGCAATGCATGCAATCTCTCCTCACTGGAACCTTTACTCTTTTTCCAGTTTGTCTTACTCATCTCTAAACTTGCTCTCCAGATCCTAGGACATATTTTTTGTGACGGAAGCAATTATGTTTAGAACACATTTGTCTTCACTGGGTTCCATCCAACAGTAGCTTCTTAAAAAAGCATAGGACAGAGACTGGGCCCTTAAAGTACTTTATTCTAACCTATTTGATTCTAGAATCTGAAGCTAAAGTACTTTTCACTTGGAGTTTTAAGAGTGCTTTGTCTTGGAGAGCCCATATTGCTGTTGAGATACTTGTTGTCTGGTACCCTTGCACTTGATCTTCTTTTTCTGTCTGGAATCTTCTTGGTTCTCTTTATTTCTGAAATCCTAAACTTTCAATGTAGTATTTGTGTGTGTGTGTTTTCAATTCAATAGGCTAGGAATTCTTAAACCCTTTCATTTTTCTTTGGTTTTGTTATAGAAGAGTTCCTTATTATCTGTGTCTCAATATTTCATAATTTTCACAAATTCTCATAAGTTTAATAATTCTCATAAATTTCTCAGTGTTTGCCTTTAAATGTAATTCAGATTTGCAAACCAAACTTTTTAGAAAAGAGAGATATAAGACAACCCATATTTGGCTTTTAGTAGATACAAAATGATATGCTTTACAGAGTTTTTAAGGCTTTTAATATGAAAGTTGACTAGCACTTGTGAGTTGGAATATACTGGGCAAAGTTTCATTCTATTATCTCTAAGATTGATTTAGATAATCCTTTCATTTTTCTAGCTCTTTTTTGCATTTTCTTCTTTCCTTCATGTTTAGATGAGAAGAGATAAATTATCCCTTGTCTCCTACTTTTACAAGATTTCCATTGTTTTTCCTAGTTTTCCTGGCACTTAATACACTCCAGTTGGGCAGTAAGGTGCAACAAGAGGTTGTCATGGTGGAAAGAGTAAGGGAAGTGAATTGCACCTGTGCTAATTCTCAAAATAATCAATAGTGTGTGCCAGGCTTGGCATAGAGTTTATTATAAGTTTAAGTGTCCACCACAGCCTTAAAATTTCCATTGCTTCTAACACAAGACTACAGGGGAAAGAGTAAGGGAAGTGAATTGCATCTGTGCTAATTCTCAAAATAATCAATAGTGTGGGTCAGGCTTGGCCATACAGTTTATTATAAGTTTAAGTGTCCACCCCAGCCTTAAAATTTCCATTGCTTCTAACACAAGACCACAGGAATGCGGAGAAGCACATATAGCTGGTCATGCTGCCTGCTTCCTTCCTTCTCTGTGTACCAGACCTATTCAGAGAGGAAACACACAAACAAACAAAAAACCAGATGGGAGGATTCTGAAAAAAGACAATATATATACATTACATAATTTCTTTTTCTAGTAACTTTGAAACTGTTAAGTTAAAGGGAAAGTGGGGAACAAGAGACGAAGGGAGGGAGGAAGAATGGGAGGAAAGGACATAATATACAGATAGAGCTTTTGCAAATGGGGAGGGGGACCAGGAGATGGAGAATCAGGGGCAAGTGTTAGAGGAGAGAGTAAAGAATAAAGATGTGTGATGTGCATGTGTGAACTCCTCACAATACACGCAATCATTATGTGCTGCAAACATGTGCTAATACAATTTTTTTAAAAAAGTGCTGGGAAGAGAAGTAAAGCAAAAAGGGGCTTAGGGATGTCTGAAAATAAGTGAGACTCCCCCCCCCCCAACCTACCAAATCAGAGCCTTCATGTGTGTGAGAGCAGATAGCTGATTTATAGTCAGTCTCCCCAAGGGAACAGGATATATTTCAAAGTGTGAATCTGTATAAAATTCCTGTGCTACCTTATGTATCATTGATGGAGAAATGAAAATTTTCTCCTGAAGTCTCATAGATTTGGGTGCTACTGGAGGACATTTTTCTCTGTTTGATTTTCCTTTGTACATGTATTGAACTTTCCATGCTCTTTCAATGGCTCACATACTGATCTCTGAAGGTTAGTTTTCAGATAAGAAGAGGAAGGAAAGAATACAGAATCTATTCTGTATGATACTCATATTGGTTTCGTAAAATAACCTGGAGAAGATGATACTTAAAAATAATATATTATCATAACAAAATAATTAACTATCATATTACTTTATTCAATTACAGGGCCATGCTTTTGTTTGGACATGAGCATGCAATTCAATTTCCTTTTGCTAAAAACATGGAGAGTCATAAATTTTTATTATCTTTATCTATGGAAACAGAATTCTCTGGATGATTCTAGCATCATATGACCTGTTGACTAAACATTTGGACAAGGCAATAAATCTTGAACTTTGTCCAGTGCTCTTATTAGTGAAAGATTAAAAACTGAAATGTAAAGCAAATGATTTAATAAGTAACCTCTGCCCTTCAGAGGTAGGAGTAGGGCTTGCTAAAGGGAAAAAACAATGGAAGTGTGATTATTTCCTTTCAGATTCTCTTAGCAGTATCAGTATTTTGTCTCAGTGGATCCTGGAGTCATCATATGCCCTGGATATTTGTTCAGGACACAAGAAAATACTTTCTTGATCGTGTTCTGAGCCATGGGAAATAGGTAGGAAATGAAGGCAGAAAATGACTAGGACATTTCCCATTAGTCTTAAAGTAAGAATAGGTTATTAGTTTACTCTTTAAAATTATCATAGAGCAAGCTTCTTTTGATATTTTAAGCATACCACTTGAATACATTCCAGCAAAGAAGCCATACTTAGATTCAAACTAATAAAGCAAAATGTTCTTTTCTCTCTAGAGACTGGTCCTTTTTTGAATGGTTCATAACTTTGAAGTTGCTTCTATTTTTGTTAATGAGCTTGAGGAGTTAAGTCAGTAAGTAAGATGCACTTTAATATAATGAAAAATGTACTGGAGTTGGATTTAGAATTTGTGTCCATATTACTCCTAATTGCTTGGGCATCCTTTCTGGGCCTCTAGTTTTTATTGGAAAAAATAATGCATAAATCTTGACTGTTGGGAGAATTAAATAAAATAACATAAAATCAGCTGGCATGGTATCTACTATGTAGAGCATGTTCCATTGAAGCCAGTTCATATAAAGTCATGTGATTTTTTTTTCATACAACAGTCAGTGTTCATACTCAATTGGTAAAGCATTTTATGCCTGGAGGAGGGACTTGTGTATAAGAAAATTTATTAACTTAGGGTTAGTAATTTTAGTATAAAATTTGTACTGTTTTGTGTACTGCTTTTGTTGCACATACTTGTACTACAGAACGTGACGATCTCTACTAGATGCCAAAAATAATACTACAATTTCAAAACACTCTTTTTTTAAAATATTGTTTTAAATTTTATTTAAAGAAAAAAAAAACAAACAAAACAAAACAGAATAAAGGGTAGCAACAATATAGAATTCCAAGGAAAAAAGGAAAAGAACAACAACAACAACAACAACAAAATACTAAGAAATCATTACTTGACAAATTACATACTGACATCTTGGAGCTAGTTGTTCAAGTTACAAAATTAAAACATGCAAAGTAGACATTCAAACAGTGAGACTGTTAACAGTTCTGCTACATGATCTGACAAAAACAGCAATATGGTCATCCACCTTACACACTCAAGCATACATGCAATTATATCAAAAGGGTAAAATTAAACACAACAAAACAGAGCAAAGTGGGTCACAAGAAAGCAATGTAAGAGACCAAAACACTCATAATTAAGTAAAGTCTACTTCAGAAGACAACCCTAGACTACATCCTTGATTTTGTTGGTTCCTAAGATTAAAGAAAATGCTGCTCGATGTACATGGGTAGGTAATAGAAGAGGCTTGTGAGGTGGGGTGGGAAGACAGACTGGTACATTTCTCAATATTCTGTTTTAAAGGCCTATAAGTAAAGAACCAAAGTAAGAGCATACTGCTGATTGTATGGAAAAAATTGTTCTGATCTCCAGGTACTGTTAGTAACAGGCACCTTGTCCTGAACAAAGCAAGTTAGCCATCACTAGAATCATTTAGTCTGTGGGTTCCAGAATATTTGTGATAGCAGATTTGAAATTGATCACCATCTCTGCAGACAAGGTGAGCCATAAGGGCTCTAGACAGGCCTTCTATAGAGCATAGTATGGGTATGCTCTCTTACCTCTCGAATTTAGGAAATAGATTTGCTCCTGGGGCAGAATGCTAGCTTGCTTACAGGACAGGAAAATGAAACCCTTGCCTTTGGCCCAACAAAACCTAGGTCTGACTAGTGCTATCCAACTATAACATTTGCATGTTCATGCTACTGGTCACAGAGCATGCCATCTACATGTTAGACTAAGAAGACAAAGACTTTGAAGTGTGGGGACAACCTACAAATTCTTATCTTCACAAAGAGAAGTCTTGAAGTTTTACATAAAATATAATTCCTTGCTCTTATGAGTGAATTTTACAAAGTAGTGATCCAGTACAGAGCTCTTTATTGTTAAACACTTAAACAATCTTTTTCAGTGTGAAAGATATAAACTTGAGGTGATTAGAAGTGGAAGTGAATCAGTGAAATTACCAACATCATATTTCCAAATCAAATAATTTCAGACATGGCATCTTCATATTTTCTGTAGCTCATTAATAAGATAGTATTGTCTATTCAGACTTGGTTTTTAATTGTTCTTTGGAAGAAAATCTTGTTAGAGTTGTGCTTTTTTTTTTCTTGTAAAATTTGCCCATAGGGCTAACATATAAGCTTATGAAGTCACAGAACCCATTTATAGTAAGGAGTTTTTCCTTATAAAGGAAGATAGTCCTATTTAATAAAGCAATTTCCAATCAATTTGTTTCTAGGCTGAAGCATTGTGGGAAGCAGGAAGTGAAGGTGAGAGCAAACAAACAGCATAAAGCCAAGGTCTGGCCTCACCCTCCCCATAGGCCCTCAGATTCATTGAAGAAGAAAATGCATAATCAGGACACAATTAAGCCATAAAGCAAGGCAGCACTGGGGGATTCCGTGCCAGAGGAATTGTGCAGGCATACCTAGAGTTCTCGGAACAGAAGTCCTAACAGTCAGATCAGGCTCTGTGTGCGTGAAGTACACATACATGTCTCAAGGTCTTTGGGGAGTAATTGAAAGTAAAGGAGAATAGACTGAAGCTGGTGGAAAGTAGTGCGAATTTTATGGACTTGAACTTGGCTAAATGACAGCTTGAGGGTTTGCAGATCCAGATACCCCAGTGGAAGGTCTCCTTAAGCTGTGCTTAACACTGCTCAGTCTCCCAGGACCCCAGCTTAGTGCCTTCACTTCCTTTGAATGAAGACCAGGGTTCTTTTTCTTTAACAAAAGCCTGTTTGTATCCATGATGAACTGACAAGCAGAGTGACTTTGCTTCTCTGCCCAACAGATCAAGTAGGGTGACATGAACCACTCCCAGTCCAGCTCGGAGAGCGAGACCTGTGGGGTGTAAGACAGCAAGGACAGGGCTGCTCCTCCTTTTCTTCCACCCCAGGTCTAAA
>PVJX010045270.1:0-12792 GCA_004027295.1 Dolichotis patagonum | reverse complement strand
AAAAAAATGAAATACTTAGGAATTAATCTCACAACGAAGTAAAAGAGCTATACAAGGAAAATTATAATACACTGAAAAAGGAAATCAAAGAGGACCTTAGAAAATGGAAAGACATCCCCTGTTCATGGATAGGAAGAACAAATATTGTGAAAATGGCCTTTCTCACAAAATTACTATACAGATTCAACGCAATCTGTTGATTGTGGAATCACTAACATACCTCATAGACCTAGAGAAATCACTCCTAAAATTCATCTGGAACCAGAAGAGACTTAGAGTAGTAAAGGCAATTGTAAGCAGCAAAGGCAAGGCAGGAGGCATCACAATCCCTGATTTGAAATTATACTACAAAGCTACTGTAATAAAATCAACATGGTACTGGAATAAAAACAGACCTGAAGATCAGTGGAATAGATTGGAAGATACAACCACAATCACAAACACATTCAACCACCTTATCTTTGATAAAGGAGCCAAACATGCTCTCTGGAAGAATGACAGTCTCTTTAACAAATGGTGCTGGAAAAATTGGCTATCTGTATGCAGAACACTAAAAGTAGACCCATGTCTATCACCATGTACTAAACTAAAATCTAAATTGATCAAAGATCTAAATATGAAAACAGAAACACTAAATCTGTTGGAAGACAAAGTAGGTAAAAATCTCGAAGATATAGGGGTAGGTAGAGAAATTCATGAACAAGAATCAAACCGCACAGGAAATACTTCCCAGAATCAATAACTGGGACTATATCTTATTAAAGAGTTTCTGCATGTCGAAAGAGATTTCCAACAGAGTGGAAAGAAAACCCACAAATTGGGAAAAAATCTTAATGGACTGCCCGTCAGACAAAGAACTTCTGTCTAGAACTTATAAAGAATTAAAAAAAAATCAGACCCTCGAAATTCAAAGACCTAATCCAAAAATGGGCATCTGAAATGAATACACAGTCCTCAGATGAAGAAATACGAATGGCAAATAAATACATGAAAAATGTTCATCATCATTAGTCATGAGAGAAATGCAAATTAAAACCACACTGAGATTCCATCTCACCCCAGAAAGAATGGCCAGGATAGAAAAAACTACTAACAACAAGTGCTGGAGAGGCTGTAGGGAAAAAGGAACTCCTCTGCACTGTTGGTGGGAGTGTAGACTGGTGCAACCACTGTGGAGGTCAGTCTGCAGATTCCTCAGAAAGCTGGGTTTGGCAGTCCCATTTGACCCAGCTATTGCACTTCTAGGCATATTCCTAGAAGATCTGAAAACATTATACCACAGTGATATATGTGCACCCATGTTTATAGCAGCACAATTTGTAATAGCCAGATCTTGGAAACAACCTAAGTACCCATCAACTGAGGAATGGATAAAAAAGTTGTGGCATTTTTATACAATGGAGTACTACTCAGCTATAAAGAATGATCACATTGAGATATTTATAAATAAATGGACACAACTTGAGACCATACGCATAAGTGAGATAAACCAAACTCACATGTGTAAATACCGTATAGTCTCCCTAGTATGAGAGTTGGTAAGAGTATATAAGATTTTATAGTAATCATGATTTCCCATTTCATTGCTTTGAAGTCTTTCAATATTTTCATTCATCAGTTGGAATGGTTTTATTCTGTTTTATTTGACTTTATTATGTGTGATGGTATGAACAGCTGTTTTGAAGAAGACAAAACATTATGGCAGCCATTGCTGATTTAATATTGTCTTGATTAGAAGTCCTCCCACGCTTCTACTCTACTATTACCATCGGTTCTATCATATTGTGTCTTATTGGGATTTTAATATATGTGATAGTATAAACAAATATTTTTATTGAAAATGAGATATTATAGTAGCCATCGATCATTCTCTGTTATTCAGTTCAGAATGTCCTGCAATTCTTTCATTCTTTTGAATGGTTTTATACTATTTTGGTATGTTTGATATTATTGTATTTGAAACTATGCTCAACTATAGCTGAGAAAGAGATGTTTTGATAGCTACTGTTAATGTCCGGTTGTCTTATTGTAAAGTGCTGTGTTGCTTATGTTGTTCTGTTCTGATATGCTTTGTTCTGCTCTCTTTTGTTTTATTCTCTTTAAAATAAAAAAAGAAAAAAATACCTATAACTCAGAAATAAACAGAAACATTCCCTTATATCTCCATGTGTAATCATGCACGTGTGCACATACACAGCTGGCTTCATACCACACAGACAATTGTGAAATCTTTCCAATTTAACGTGACACTATAGCATATTATACGTGTTAGGCTACTAGGTATGCTGTTTCAAAGTACCATAAACTGGATGGCTTAAAGAGCAGAAATTTTTTACATCATTGTTCGAGAGGCCAGAAGCCCAAGATTAAAGTACCAGCAGGGCCAGTTCCTCTTGAGGGACATGAGGGACATCTGTTCCATGCCTCTCTCTAGCTTCTGGTGGATTTCCAGCAGGATTCTGCCTTCTTTGGCTTGGAGTAGTGTAGATCTGCTTATCCCACGGCTACCTCCCTGTGTGCATGCATGTCAGATCTCTTTTTAAATAAATCCACCAGACATATTGGATTAGGACCCACCCTATTCCAGAATGACTTCAACTTTACTAATTGACTGACCATTTTGAAGTACTGGGGATTAGGGCTTCAACATATGAATTTGAAAGGATACAATGCAAACCATATAGCTCCCCCACGTCATTCTTTATAATCTTCGTTTTTATTGGAAAGAAAGATTTGGTTGTACAGCAATAGTATCATTTATTTAACCAATGATCTATTATTTAACAGTTGTTTCCCTTGCTTTCCTATTATAAGCAATGCTGTTGTGAACCTTTTGATGATGCTTAATGGCCATGCCAACTATAACAGGTCCATTGTTGCTATCCGACTAAAACTTAATGGCCCAAACTCCTGAGATATACAAGTAATAAAAGCTACCATCTGTTTAATTCCTATCACACATTTAGCAAAATCAATTCTTTGTTTAAAACAATGCTCTCCAAATATGGGAGCAAGAATGCAATTGTTGTTACCATTTTCAAGAATCTGATGGACTAACTTCATGTCTTTTGAGGGTCTGATTTTTAAAAATTATTTGTAAGTTCTAGACAGAAGTCCTTTGTCTGACGGACAGTCCATCAAGATTTTTTCCTCAATTTGTGGGTTTTCTTTTCACTCTGCTGGAAATCTCTTTCAACATGCAGAAACTCTTTAATAAGATATAGTCCCAGTTATTGATTCTGGGAAGTATTTCCCATGTAGTTTTGTAATTGTTCATGAATTCTCTTCCTACCCCTATATCTTTGAGATTTTTACCTACTTTGTCTTCTAGCAGTTTTAGTGTTTCTGTTTTAATATTTAGATCTTTGATCCATTTAGATTTTAGTTTAGTGTATGGCAATAGACATGGGTCTAGTTTTAGTCTTCTGCATATAAGAGTATATAAGATTTTATGGTAAGCTTGAATCCCCATTTCATAGCTTTGAAGCCTTTCAGTGTTTTCAATCATCAGTTGGAATGGTTTTATTCTGTTTTGTTTGACTATATCATACATGATGATATGAGCAGCTGTTTTGAGGAAAACAAAACATTATGACAGCTATTGCTGATTTAATATCATCCTTCTTAGAAGACCTACCATGCTTCTATTCTTCTACTACCATTGGTTCTATCTATCACATTGTGTCTTATTGGGATTTGAATATGTGTCATAGTTTAAACAAAATTTTTCTATCGAAAATGAGATATTATAGTACCCATTGATCATTTTCTGTTATTCAGTTCAGAAAGCCCTGTAATTCTTTCACTCTTTGAATGGCTTTATACTATTTTGATATGTTTGATATTATTGTATTTGAAACTATGCTCAACTATAGCAGAGAAAGAGATATTGTGATAGCTACTGTTGATGTCCAGTTATCTTAATGTAAAGTACTGTGTTGCCTAGGTTGTCCTGTTCTGATCTGCTCTGTAATGCCCTCTTTTGTTTTATTCTCTTTAAAATCAAATTTAAAATAAATAAATAAATAAATAAATAAATAAATAACAAATTTTTATAATGTGGACATTTTATTAAAAATCTTTCCCTGACAGAGGTTGTACATTTAGAACATTTGGAGATTAGTAGTCTTGAACTTTCAGCCAAAAACCATTTACCCACAATTTATTCAGTAATAACACTTAAATTAAGATTGACCTTTTAACAGATGTCTAAATGTTCAATATATTACTGTTGGCTGTAGGTACAGTATTGTACAGCAGCTCTCCAGAGCTTATTCATCTTGCCTGACTAAAACTTCATTGTCTATAATTCTTAATAGTTCAACTGTGAATCAACAGGAAGACCTAGCAGCCTACTCACTCCGGGTCAGTGCTTTTGCAGCTGGCTTGAGAACTCTGTTTTCACCATGACTCCGTTTCACCATGATCCCTTGATTTTTATTTGTCTGCCTAAGAAGCCATATGGCTAAGAATGGTTTCTTACTTGGAGTTCATTGGTGAACACACAAGTAAGTAAATGAATAGATGGCTAGTGATTCCGGAGAACAAAAGGTACCAGAAAGGAAAATTTGGAGGTTTCGAATGGCAAATGAACTCTGCTCTCTGACCCATCTGGATCTATTACAACCATCTCCTCCATGAAGGAAGACATCTGAAAGCTGGCTAAATGCTTTTCTTCTTTCTATTTTCTACTTTCAGGAGTTTGTCTTCCAATGTCGTTGGCCCACTGGGCAGACGGATACTCAAAGAAAATTGCGGGAAACAAATATTTGTCTTGATTTGTCTTTCTGTTTGTACAATTAGAAAATATCTGATACCTGCACTTTATAACCAAATGGGAAATAACATGTCTTTTCTGTCAGAGACAATGCTCAAAATGTGTCTTTTTAACAGGGAAATTGGATAGATGCTAAAGATGTGGGGTGGGAGCCCTCGTTTCCTAACTGCTGGAAACCAAACTCATTTTTCCAGTCGTCGTAAGCTAGAAGAAAACAGTTTTGAACCCCAAGTTGCATATCTTTTTTTAAAAAAAAAATAGATGACTAAGGTTCAATTTTTAATGCAAACTTATACTCAGTAGTTACTTCTGGCCAGATCTTTGCCTGATTGTCGTATATGCCATGTTGGAATTCCTTAGGCTTAGAGTTTCGGGTTAAGTCTATGGAAGAACCATAGATTTGGGAGTTTTGGCATTGTTGTCCTTATGTACAGAAGAAAAACGTGACTTTTCTGTAGAACGTAGTTAACTCATACGTAGGCTTTATTCTGTAAGTCATGAGCATTTACAGAAGCTGTTTACCCACTCCAAAGCCACTCTCTGTAGTGGCAGCCAAGTGGCGCATCACACAGATAGACTGAAAAGGAAAATGTGACTCCCACAACCAAACTGCTGACCTGGTGTAGAGTTAATAGCATGAATGCAGTGTACGAAGACATGTCCCAGACTGTGGTGATCTGCATTTCACAAATGCTCTTTACCCATTTCTAAGCCACTCTGCTGTATTCGCAGCCAATGGGTCATTCCACAGAGCGCCTGAAAGGGAGACTACAATTTCAGCAACCACACTGTGGGCCTGGTGCCTGGTGAATAGGTTAACAAACTGTACACAGACGTGTTCTGAGTTGAGGTAATCAGCATGACCTTGAGGTCTATTCTGAACCCTTATATGTTTGCTCTCAAGCTTGATGTGCAAAACAATATTGTAGCAGTGCTTATTAAAAATGAAGATTCCTTGGCTTCACACAGAGATGTGCAGATTCATTAGCTGTGCAGAAGATCTATGAATCTGCATTTTCTGAGAAAGCCTCCAGGGTATGCGGATGCATTGAAAACATGCTGTAAAGGCAGTTTAACCTACAATGGACTAATATATCAAATGCTTTGGGTGAAAATAGTAAAATAAAAGTTCCAAGTTGAGAAGACATAACATTTAAAACAGATTTATAAGGCATATCTAGAATCTTGGCATCCAATAGAAACCAGATTTCATTAGAGAACTGAATTAATAAGTAAGTACTGACTGACTTACCCCCTAAAATGGTGAAAAATATAATTTACAAGTATCATTTGAGCTCCTATCATGAGACAGAGAGTGATTTAGACAGGGGAATGGTGGTTGGATGGCACTTCTCTCAAGATTTATAGTCAAAAGGGAGGCAGATGTTAATCAAGCAATCATGCCAAATGAATATGTAATCACAAATCTAGGTAAGTGCTCAGAAGAAAAAATGTAACATTCTCTAAAAGTGTACAGTAGAGGAACCTAAGCTACACTGGGGTTGGACGTGGTCGGTGGAGTGAAATTTTCCTACGGAGGTGATACGTAGGTTGAGATCTGAAATGAGCTGTCTCAGTGATATGTAGTGGGTGCAGTGGAGGTTGTATGAGGCAGAGGTTGTTTCAAAGGAATTACATGCGCAAAGGTCTGAATACGAAGAGGTGCTTTGATGGTCAAGAAACGGGAAGGAGGCCAGTATGGCTGGAGCACAGGAGATGAAGGGACAGGTGGCAGAAAATACTACAGAAGGAGTCACCCTTTGTGTAATAGCATTGCTCTTCAGTCTAAAAGCAGGGGAGAAGTGTGTTTGTGTGTGTGTGTGTGTGTGTGTACTTACTGATTCTGTTAGCAATGTGGACAGATGTTTGGCAGAGTGTACAAAGTGGTTGTAGATAAACAAATTGAAAGCTTTTCAGGGTTGAGAATGAGATTTTATGGCAGCTCACATGGCAGTCGAGTTTCGGGAAGTAGAAATAGAAAAGGGGGCTGGGGATTTAGCTCAGTGGCATAAGCACCTGACTGGCAAGTGTGAGGTCGTGAGTTTGATCCCCAGTACCGCAAAAAAAAAACACACAAACAAACAAAAAAAAAAAACGAAGAAATAGTAAAGATTCTACAGCTACTTTGGAGGTGTCTAATGGATTGAACATGGGGAAGAAGTGTCGCAGAAGGTTTCTTAGATTGCTGGTGTATGTAACTCCGTGAATGGTTATGCCTGTAATTAAAACTGGAAACCGTGTAAAAGGCCATACACTAAGAGGAACATCGTTTTTTCTTACATACCTGTGCTTGGGACATCAAAGTGGAGATATTTAGGTAGGCAATTGAAAAACTACATCCAGAACTCACCAAGATGTTCTGAATTGAAGGTGTAAACTAGGATCCTCAATTCTAGATTATTACCGAATTTCCGATATGAAAATATTCTGGGTCAAGAGTTCAGAATGAGAAGAGGTATTGCAAGGAATCCTTGGGGGATTCCAATATTCCAAACAAAAGAGGGTGAGCTGAGTAAGTCTGAAAAGAAGTAAGCAGAAGGGTTTGAAAAGTCCAGGAGATCGTGGTGCCATGGACGCTGTAGAAAGAGGGAGGAGTTTCGAGGATAAAGTAGTCACACTGCTGGACACCCCCAAGAAGGTCAGTAAGGTAATGAGTGAAAAATGCCCCCTGGCTATGAAAGTGGATACCACTGCTGAGGTTTGTACGAGTTGTTTTGGTGACAGTGCTAGAAAGAAGAGCCAGACTGGAAGTGAGTGGATAAAGGATAAAATGGGGTAATTTCATCAATTATTTCTAAGCTCTCTAAAGAATAGTAGCATTCATTGTATTTGTTGCCTAACTTCTCTTTAAAGCAAGTTGCTTCCCTTTCCCTTGATGTGTCTCTGGCAGTACCTTCATTCTTGCCAGTTGCTACTAGTCTCATTTATCAACTTTCAAAGACAATCATTGAAAGGGAAAAAGAACTAGAAAAGAATGTCAAAAACAAAATGGAACAACTTTCCTTAGCATCTAAATGAGAGTAATAAGTAAAAAGTATTCACAAAGTGATGCCTATAATTAGTAATGATAATGAAAATAAGGCAACCAATTAGGAAAGGATTAGGACAGGTTTACTACATGCAAGACATTTGGTAAAGGATGTTAAGCGAACTCACTTAATCCTTACCTATCCTCTAGGAAGTTGTTATTATTATCCTCATTCTTCAATTGAAAAAAATGAGTCCAGAAGAGAGGAGTGAACTTCCCAAGATTAAATCATGGTGGAGCTACAGTATACACTCAGGTGGCTCAAACAGGTCAAGGTCTTTGGATCATGGGAGAGAGCTCTTGAGAGGGATCATGGGACTCTTGGCCCTTCTCATTCACTTGTGATTCCTGGCAGTGAAGTGAGTGGGTTGCTTTGCCACACACTCTCCATTGTCATTGGGCACCTTCTTCAGAAGACCAAAGCAGTGGCTCTGTTCCATCTTGGAGAAGAAGTTCCAAAACTGTGACCAAAGTAAACCTTTTCTTCATAAATTGATTACTCAGGGAATCAGTTTCAGTTGTGCAAAGCTGAGGACGGACACACCAGAAAGTCCCTATAGGCCAACTACTGGCCACTGTTTTTGCCTGAATTACCCTGAGCTATTGGTACTGTAATTACTGTAAGAACATCAGGAAAATACTTCTACCTTTATCTCCAGAGAAAATCACTATCAAAGGGCAAAAGATAGCAAACAATCACCCAGGGGTAGTATACATGATGTCCAGTGAGTCGTCATTCATACTGAAGAAAACTGAATTTATGAACTCTGATATTTACTTTGGAAGGATTTTTTGCTCTATTTTTTAAGTGAAGTGTTGGGATCAAAGTGTATCTTTAACACCTGCTGTCTTGCTTGTGACCCTCAGCCAAATATGTCTTTTGAGCTTCTCCCTCTAGCTTCCTTCTCAACTATTCCCAGGCTCCTGAGGCATTTTTAAATTCTGATGTTCCAGACTGAGCATAGTTTTACCGAAGTCTCATTGATGGAATGTGAAGGACTGGGTAAATAATTGTTTCGAATTGTCACAATATGTCAGTACATCCTGCTATAATGATGTGTTTTGAGTTGTAAAGCTGATAGGTCAACTCTCACCATGTTAAATAGGTTCCTTTTTCTTCCCATGGATTTTCTTTGATTTTAAATTGTCATGGTAACAAAATACCAGCACAGTTAAATGTATTTGGTAGCTGGGAAAAGAAACATAACTACTCACTAAAAAGCAAACCGTGGAAGCAGTTTAACTCCACATATCAAAGCTGACATTCAGATCCAACAGATCAGTCTGCTTTCAGGAGATGTTCTCATAGAGTGGGCTATAGTAAATGCAGAAGGATTAATATTGAATATGTTTTTAAAAGATTAAGAGCTAAAAAATAAAGAAACAAGCAAGCAGTCTTTTGGGTTTTATAATTCTGAAAAGGATATAAGAACATATCTCAAAATAGTGTGACAATGAAACTGAGTATAAATAATAAGGACCTCCATTACGACTGGGAGTTTGCCCTGGAGTAAAGGGTAACATCCGCAAGTTTGAGATTTCTTTCCTAGTTCTTGTCCTCTCTCTAGAAGCAAGCAGCAGCTGATGGATGTGCTTTTCCCAGTTCTTCATCCCTTATTCCTGATGTTGCTCAGGTGTATTTCTGGATACTCACAGTTACTTTGTCAGAGAATAGTGTCCAGAAAGGCCAAAAGGGCCTCATAAGATTATATCATTCAATTTCATTTTCTATTATTTTGTTCTTCCAGTACAAACTGTATACATGCCTTGTGTGGAGTTGGTACATGCATACAACACAGCTTCATTCCTTTTTTCAGCCCTTTTCCCCATTTGAGAAAGACCTATCTCCCTACTTTCTATTACCTATCTTTTATTTTGTTCTTAATTTATAATTTAAATTTCTCAAATTTAAAAAAAATCATGTATTATTTAACTTTGTGTATTTATTTCACTTAACATTATGGTCTCAAGGTACATCTGTTTTCCTACAGAAGACTCAAATTTATCCCTCTTTATGATAAAGTGGTACTCCATTGTGTGTAAATGCCACATTTTCTTTACCCATTCAACTGTTGAGGGACACATAGGCTGCTTCCAAAATTTAGCTTTTATGAATTGTGCATATGTAAATATGGCTATGCACATATCACTGTAATATCATATCTCTAACTCTTTCAAGAAGGTATCTAGGGAATAGCTGGGTCAAATGGAATATCTAGTTTTAGTTTTTGAGGGATCGCCATGCTGTACTAATTTACATTCCCACCAACAATATAGAAGGAGTCCTCTTTCCCCAAATGCCTCACAAGGATTAGTTATTACTTGATTTCTTGATGATAGCCATACTTTCTGGAGTAAGATGGAACTTCAGTGTCATTTTAATTTGCATCTCTCTAATGGCCAGAAATGTTGAGCATTTCTTCAGGTATTCATTGACCATTTGTACTTATTCTTCGGAGAAGTGTCTATTCATTTCAACTGCCTGGTTTTTTGGGGGGTTGCTCTTTTATTTTGGTATGAGTCTAAGTTTTTTGAGTTTTTTTTTTATATTTTCTAGATATTAGTCATCTACCTGAGGTATAGTTGGCATCCCTCCCATTTTGAAGGTTGTCTCTTCACTTTCCTTTGTTGTGCACAAACTTTTTAATTTCGTATATAGTTCCATTTGTTGATCTTTCTTGTTATCCCTTGTGCAATAGGGATTCTATTCAGAAAGTCCTTGCTTATGCCTATGACTTCAAGTGTTTTACCTAGTTTGTGTTCCAGAAGGTTTCTGACTTGATGTTTGGTTCTTTGATCCATTTTGATTTTAGTTTAGTACATGGTGAAAGATATGAGTCTATATTCAATCTTCTGTATATGTACATCCAGTTTTTCCAGCACCATTTATTAAAGAGTTTATCCTTACACCATTATCATTATCACCTACAGTGAGTCCCCAGTTTCCATTATCCAAAATTCCTGCCTGCATACTTAATTATTTCCTGGAGCTAAAGATACTGCTAGTTGGTACTGTGCAGTTTGCCTTCTTTAAAAGAGATTTTAAAGAGATTGCCCCCATGTTTTAGTCCCAGTGAATGTATTACTCATCGAAAGCACTTACCTTATGTCTATGCCAGATGTCTGTAGAATCATCACGCGGGATCTGAACACCATCAAAACACTCCTAGTAAATCCACCAGTCAGGCAAGAACCCCGTGGGTTCAGGCCACAGCAGGCACCAGTTATCTGGGACCTCGGCAGTGGACCCCAATCTCCTGCAAGTTGTTACAGCACACAGCTAAATGAACAGCAAGAGACAAATAGCAATGCTGTGGGTGTCATGGTTTATGTCAGTGGCCCCCAAGCGTCATGCAATTATGGAATTGACCAAATCTAGCATTTGTGATTGGTTTGTTGTCTAGCACTTGGATTGGTGGTGTGAGCATTTCACCTGCCCAGGGGTGGAGCCAGGATATGATATAATAGCAGGAAGAAGGTGTGTCTTTCTCTTTTGTTTTTGGCTTTCGCTTTTGCTGTTTGCAGTGGCCATGAAGGGCTGCCCCACCACACCAACCTGCCTCGGAGCTAAGTGGGTATGGACTGAAACCTCCAAGAAATGCAAGAAGTAAACCTTTCCTTCCCTAACTTTAGGTGTCAAGTATTTTGTCTCAGCAACGAGTGAAAAGTAACTAAGACATTGGGGATCTGGGGTGACCAGTTGTTCACAGGGAACAAAAGGCCAAAAGGAAGCCAGAACTTCGATATTTATTGATCACATTTACAGTGAGGAAAATGGTGAGGAGATTACTGGATGACTCAGAGGGTGGTAAATGATCTTAAACTAATAAGGATCTTATGTTGATGAGTACACTGGGGAGAGTTGGCAGATAAATATTATTATTACTCAGTCCTCAAGGAACCAGGATGTTTTCAGCTGATATAATCTTGCCCTGGAACATCACAGCATCACAGGACCTTTCAGGCCTCAATTGTGACAGGAGGTACACAGAGTTATATTTCTACACCATAGCTGGCTCACATGGCAAGATACTAGGCCTCAGACAAGCCTTAATCATAATTTAATTAGGAAATGACTTCCTCCCAAGAATTATATAGAATGGCCCTCAACACACCAGTTTGTGTTTCTGGTTACTTTGTCAAAGATCAAATAGTGAACCGGCTTGGGGTTGTTTTTGCATCCTCAGTTCTGATTCATTGTTCCTCATATGTTTTGGGGCCAGTACACTGCTGCTTTTGTTTTTGTTTTATCATTGTAACTTTGTAATATTTCTTCAGGTCTGGCATTGTGATACCTCCTGCTTTGCTTAACCAGGATTATTTTTGTTAGTCTCTATTGATGCCATGTGAATTTTAGGATTCTTTGTTCCAGTTCTGTACAGAATGCCATTGATATTTTAATTGGGATTTCAGGAAATTATATATCAATTTTGGAGTCATGGCCACTTTGACTATATTGGTTCTACCTATCTAAGAACAGCAAATATCATTCCATTTTCTGACTCCTGTTCAATTTTGTTTTTCGGAGTACTGTAGCTTTCATTGTACAGGTCTTTCACTTCCTTAGTTAGGTCAGTTCCCAAGTATTTAATTTTTTGTGGTGATCATGAATGGTAATTTTTCCTAATTTCTTCTCAGTTGGCTCATTATTAATATATAGGAATACTATTGATTTTTTAGTATTGTCTTTGTATCCTGCTATGCTACTGAATTTGATTATTAATCCTAAGAGTCTTTTGATGGAATTTTTGGGGTCTTCTATATAGAGTATCATGACATTTATAAATAATGCTAATTTGACATCATCCTTTCTCTATGTATCACTTTTATTTCTTTTGCCTGATTGCTCTTCCTAATTTTTTTATTTTAAAGAGAATAAAAACAAACAAAATAAAACATAACAAAGCCAATCAAAACAAACCAATGTAAGTGACACAAGACTTCAAAACAATACAAAATCAACAATGGTTACCATAATGCCTCTTGT
>PVJX010045269.1:0-12774 GCA_004027295.1 Dolichotis patagonum | reverse complement strand
CACTCACCTGTGTGAGGAGGGCAGTGTGAGCACCACCACAAGCCAGAAACTCAACTCTCTGATTGTCTGGTATGTCGACAAGGGAAGGAGTATCTGTATCTGTAAGGGGAAAGAATAGGTAAAGCGGTCAAAAAGGAAGGCTGAATTTCACACAGGAACCACCAGGACTGCTTCCCCTCAACCTGGAATAGTCAGTTTCCACACCATTCTGACAACAAAGCTCTAGGGATAAAGCTTTTCTTTTTTCTCTGATTTAATTAACTTTAATTGCTACCCATATGATATTTTCCAATCTTGCCTATGATAAACTTTTTTTGTTTGCAGACCTGGGGATGGAATCCAGGGCCTCATGTATGCGAGGCTCTGCCTCTGAGCTACATCCTCAGTGCTAGTCCTACTTTTAATGACCATATTCTTTTTTTCTCCTGAACGTTCTAAGGCAGTATCCTTGCTTCACAATCTCTTCCTTCATGATTATTTTCCTTACACTCAGAGATCAGCAAAAATAATTTAATTGCCCCTTTACTCTTTTCCTTCTCTGAACACTTTTGTTAGTACTGACTTACGGGTTATCCCCTATAATTAGATTGCACTGTCAGGTAAAGGATGTGTTTGACCAGTGATCTACAAGACTGTATACATTAGCATACCCAGGCAACAGTGTTTCTTACGAAAAAAAAAAAAAATGAAGCCTAGTTAGTTGCTTCAACCATGAGAAATTTTGACTTTTCCTCAATAAAAGGGACTTGAGGTTTTGAGGTGTAGAAACAGAATGTATGCTTTACAGACTGAGATCAGGGTATGATGAGTTCCTAAGCAAGAATTTTCATATTCTTTTGTAACAATATATGAATCAACTTTAATAACAAAAACGTGGGGGTAATTTCTTCTAGACTTGTCACTTGCAAGAAAAAGGAAATCAGGCCTAGAGAAAAGCTAATGACAAGAAGGCCCTTGAAGCAAGTAAATCACAAAGTGGGAGGCAGGATCCAGGTATTCTGATCCCTATCCCTTTCCCATCTCACACACAACAGAAAACCTGTCTCAATTATATTAACAACTTCCACACTGTGTATGTCTCTAGGACCAATTATGTTTTGAAGACAAAGAGAAATCAGGAAGAACAGTGCAAAGGGAAGAGAGGATCTGAAAGTCTATGCTCCATTCACCTCCAATCTAATACATTTGTGGGTAATATGGATTTGAAAATGTTTCATACTCTTGGTGTGGCCCAGGCCGAGTTGTCCACAGTCATTTTTCCCCCATGAATAGACATTTCTGGACATGGACAAGGCCATGCTGTGGGCTTCTCCTGCAGAAATCTGGACCAAGGGGACTCCTGCGAGGCTCTGCACGGCCTGTGGTGTGGCGGTTGAGGGAACCATCTTTCCAACTCCAAGCTGTCCATGTAAATTCTGTCCCCAGGCAAAGAGCTCACCACCTTGACACAAGCAGAGAAAGTGCTGTTTTAGAACATTTCAAATGCAGCAGACATTACTACCGGGTGTTATATAAACTGCATGGTATAAATTACTAATTCCTTATCCCTATTGTGGGGGTACAATGAAGCTACCTGAATATATGTTAATCAGAGTAAAGAAACAGAAGCATGAATGAAAGATAAGGCGAATGTTCACATTTTAAAAAATTATAGGAAAATAGGTATTGCCAAGAATGATGGGCTAAATGTTCACAGGGTGTGGCAATATTTTAAAATGGATTAATGGTAATGTCTTCTTCTGTTGTAACATCTCTAAACTTTCACTGTATTTGTTGATCACACTGTGTTGATCAATAATTTAAGGTAATTTCTGTCAAAAACAACATGGTGTTTCTTCATTCACCTTATTCATGAACTCCTGCAGTGTGTGATTTCTGGTTCTTTTTCAAATTCAAAATGACCATGAAAAGTAAATGTTTTGAATGGATTCAGGATACCGAGGCCCCCATGACAATGCAACTGAAGACATTTAATGAGAAGACTTCCACCAAGTGGGAAGAACAATGAGCTAAGGGAGGGAGAATATTTTGACGGGGTTTAACAGTAATGTATCCTTCTGAGTGACAACTTTTTTTAAGTCAAAACATTCGTCATATTTGTTGATCATACCTTGCACTTATTTAAAGGAGAATCTACATGTTAAGCCCATAAAAATCAAATATAGTCTACCTCTGTGAAAATAAAATCTGGAACTAGTGTTTACCTTTTTTCCTTTCTGATGTTTAAAGATCCTAAATAAACTAATTAAAAATCCACTTGAAGCCAGGAATGGTGGTGATTACCTGTAATCCCAGCTACTCACAATGCTGAGGAGGGAGGATCCCTTTGTAGCCTGGGTGACACAGTGAAACTCTGTCTCAGTACCTTAAATAGTGAATTTTTTTCTATCAGTTGAATGCATGCAGCATATTTTTCAACAATGTTTTAAAATATTATCTAACGGAGTCACGGATACCCAAAGGACTCTGAAAATATGCATCAGAGAATCAGTGGTTTGCTGTGTAACTCTTTGCAATATGCTGTGCAGGATATGGTTGTAGTAGGGAGCCTGTGTGTAGTGTGGTCTGTAACTTGTAAGTCTCCAGCCTCAACCTCCTGAATCAGGTTAAAGCATCACTGCCCAACAGATTTAGCAAACCTTTCTTAGCCCCCCCCCCCGCCTGCATGCACACACATACACCACCAGACCCCAAGCATTCATGAAGACAGGGTAGGTCTGTCTCATATTCCTAATCTGCCCTGGAAGATACTCAACATGAACAATCTCTTCCAGAATGGATGAGGCCAAAGACCATGGTTTTCAGCTCAGGTTCACATCCCTGTGTCTCTATAGAGCCTTCAGGGCAGGTCAAATGCTTGATTATCTACTTCCCTCTAATCCTGGTTTCCATTCAGTTTATTGCCATATTTTCATATATTTAAAAACAAAAATTACCTTAAGCCTGAATTTCCCTCAGTCACCCTGCTGTATTATCTCTTTCATAGTCAAGTCTCTTTCGGACGTAGTCTATATTAACTGCTTCCAATTCCTTCATTATAGTGTCTGATAGGAAATACTGAAGGGCTGGGGAAAATTGCAGAACTCAAAAGGTGGTGTTAAAATACATCCAAGGCTTATAGAGCAGAACTAGGGGATTCTGAGCTGCTCCCAAGGAGGTAGAAGACTGCCAGAAAAAGGGGAGGTATTGGAAATGGATGGTCTAGGCCTGGATCAAATTCTGCAAAGAATAATTTTGAACTGGGAATGGTAGTGTGAGTCTGGAAAGTAAGCTACTTGGGAGGCTGAGGCAGGCAGCTCTGGAGTTCAAAGCCAACATGGGTAACACAGCTAGACTCTGAGACTCCTCAAACCAAAAAGAAAACCAAACAGATCACCACCAACACCACCACCCATGGCTTTTGACTGCTTATAAAACTTTCACTATATCTTATTTAAAAAATAAAAGAGTGAAACGAAATGTAGGAATAGTAATTATAGAAACCTGAAGATTTTATATACCCAATGATTCTCATTTCTATCTCCATTAAGAACAATACATCAAACCATATAGAACTCAAAATTGTATTTTTTTCCTGTTACAAAAGAGCATTCAACTGGCTCTACACACACACTTATTAGTTCTATAAAACAATTAAGGCTCCAGAAAAAGTACCTTTTGAGAGTGCAAGAGAATGATAATCTCCACATGCAACATGAATTATATTTTTTTCTTGTAAAATGCTTTGAAATCTGATGAGAGAAAGTGTATTTTATGTCAATCACCATATGAAAGTCACAATATGGGTTTGGAACTATGTATGTAATAAGTAAAGAAATGCAAAGAAAAAACCTTTATTACATTATATTCAGAATATAAATTTGTAAAAATTTACATTTTAGTCATTTTTAGAAGAACATAACATTGTATAATTGTAATAAGATCATTTAAAAATACTCTTAAACAACTGTGTGATACAAAAATACATGTAAGTTGGAAATAGGTTCTAATTCATAAGATCTAAGAGAAAGTCTCACATATCGCCCCATAAGACTGTATTCCCTTGCCTAGGATAAACACTGTTATTTCTGGAAACACCTTTAGAGAACTGCTCTAGGTTCAAGTAAGTGATAAGACTTACTTGGCACTAGGGGAACTAATTGATCATTTTATTTAAGTGCTTAAAGTACACACCAGCCTCAGCACACATACTGGTTTGTACTGTATTCACTCGTAAATGGAAAATGCATCAAGGACTTCCCTTTATGAAGCAGGGGATAGGACTCCTGTATGGTAACATGTTCCTACACAACTATTACTGTTCTTCGGATGAAATTTAATCGTATCTCGTGAAAGAGAAAAGCAATTCCCACCTTGCAGGTTCTTCGCTGTAGCTGTACTCAAAGGCTTTTCCATCTGAGGACAGAACCAGCATGTGCTCTGCTCCTTGGTCCATGGAATGAATCTTCATCTTTTTCCCTAATTTCAGGTACTCTGCAGAGCAAATCCAACCAGGAGCTCATCACTCTGATTATTATCTACTATTATCATGGGTTTGTTATCATAATACCTCAAATACCTGGGAAAAAGTTCAGCTAGACAATCTCTGAAGTAATAGGACTTTCTCTTTAAGAAAATTTAAAAATGCACAGCAAATAAGGAACCAATAACTGTCTTACCAGTGGACTTTAATTTGGAAAACACTGATTTCTTTATTTTAAGTGAAATAGGCTCAAAATAGTCAACTAATTAGTATCTGATTTTAAATCCTTGTGTAGTATGTTGAAAGAAACCAGATTTCAAATGACCAATGAAAAAGTCTATTAAAAAGCATAATTTTAGGATAATGCAAACATTTCAAGGACAAATATATTGTGCATTCCGACACATACTCTGTTCAAAATTAAACAAACAATAATTAACACCTCTAGCCTTCTCTGAATAAAAGTCGCTGCGTACATTACCAGGAAGAACTGTGCTTGGAAGACTATTTTAAGAGGATGGAAAGAATTTTTTACCAGCATTAGTGCATATTTGGCCTTTTCTAAATCTTGGACTTAAAACTATTCACTAGTTAGTATTTCATCTCAATTTGTTCATGAAATTTAAACTTGTTTCACACTTTGGTTCTTAGGAAATGCAATCTACTCGTAAAAATCTCAAAACTCAAACCGTATTACAAATAACAGCAGAACAACAATTTTTTAAAAAATGTTATAGTAAGAAAAAAACAATACAACCAGGTTTTGTTGGCCTGGTTTTGATTTTCAAATCAGTTCAGAAAAATTATTCAAGGAACCATTGAGAAAAACAAATATATCAACCTAAGTCCCCTGCTTAAATAAAAATAATTCTAACAAAATTTTAACTTAAAAATGAAATGTTAGAAATAACTGTGAATCTGAGCACATCTAAAAAATCTTGTAGCGTGAACATCTTCCTAATTTTACACAAAATCCATTACCCTCAAGTGGAAAAATTGAGAGCACTAAAACTTTAAATTTTGCATAGAAATCAATAAGTGAACAACAGTCAAGATAAGAAAAATACGTTCGATAGGCAAAAGGTTACTTTTAGTCAATATTCACATATCTCTTTCAAATAAAGTGATCAACGACTCAACTTTTGTTTTTTTTTAACTCAGGCATAAAATATGAAGAGGTAATTTGCCAAAAAAGGAATGCAAATGATCAACAGGAACTGAAAACCTGCTCCAAATCACTCAAACGCACAACAGTAAAACAACCATTTTCTTCCAACATGAGCAAAATCCCAAAGATTATGAGTAAGCATTTACTTTCCCATCTGTAAAATCAGAACCACAGTACTTAACTTTTTGGAGGATGAGGAACTGGGAGAAGAGCAAACAAAGAGCAAAGTAAGGATAACTGTGAGAAAGATAATTAAGTTTTCTAAAACCTCACATGTACAAGGCAGTTTTTAAAATTTGCTTTATTCTGGCGCCGTGCGAGTACACCCGGGGGCCTCTCTGAAATTCTATTTTGGGTCTGGGTCCCACTAAAGTGCCGGGGTGGCCTCGAACTTGGGCGCCCCGGTTGATGGCTTCAGCCACGGCCCTCGCCCGGCCGGGGCGGGTGCGATTCCGGGACAGCGGGACCGAGGAAACCCACTCGGGTCGGAATCTAAGCGGCGCGCCGAGGGGTCCAGGCTGGGCGAGGCTCCGCGCCGTCCCGGCCCACGATGTGAGGGTCGCAACGCCCGCGACCCGGCGCCATGCGCGACACGGACGGAATCGGCCCCGCGGAACAGTGAAGACCCGGATGACCCGAGGGGGCGTCCCGTCCTCTCCCCCGCGCCCCGCGGAGGCCGCGGCCCCTCGAGTGTGGGCCCGGAGCCCGGAACGCGCTCCAGCCCGCGGTCGGCCGCACTCACTGCGCTTCCCCGCGCCGTCGCTCCGCGCGGGCAGCAGGTGCACCTCGACGCCGGCCCCGCCGCGCTCCAGCACCGCCAGGCGCCCCTGTGAGCAGCACAGCTGACGCGTGGCCTCCGCCCGCCCGAGCAGCGCGCCCTGCAGCCCCGGGGCGTCGGGGAAGAGCCAGAGCTGCGCGGCCCGGCGCTGGGGCCCGGGCTGGGTCTGGGTCTGGGTCTGGGTCTGGGTCTGGGTCTGGGGCCGGGGCTGAGGCCGGGGAATCGAGCACGCGGCGCCCCTCGCCCTCCGCGGCCGCCTGGGCTCCATCGCTCTCTGCCGGGTCCCGCGGTTGTGCCCGATGGACGGCGGAGGGGACCGCGGCATCGCTCAGCGTGCGCGTCGCGCGGGCTCGCAGTGGACGGCGCGAATGGACGGCACCGCCTCGTCCGGCCCAGGCTACGAGTGCAGCTGGGGGTGGGGCCGGCTCGCGGGAAACGAAACCCAGGGTTTCTGTCAGGACTGAACCGAAACCAAAAGTTGAAGCGGAACTGGATTGGTTCGCGAAGCTCGCGAGGCGGCGGGATAAAGTCGGCCAGGTCCGGCGGTGCCCTCCCATCCTGGAAAGCACCTTTGGGGAGACACCTGGGGTCCGCGAGGTCTCGCGACCCCTGCCGGCCGGAGCGAGTTTCATAGGCTATTGTACCATGGCCGCAGGGCCTGGGGTCCGTTTTAGGCTCAAGGCATAGCACGCAAAGAAACTACAGAAGGAGCTAGCCCGCTCACCGGGAACCTTGCGCCTTGTGTTATGGCAATGTAGTTTTTTTGTTTTTTTTTCCCTGAAGTTTCTGCAAAGGAAATCATAAGGTTTCTGGCCTGCTTTCCTTAGCACAGTGCTTTGAGCATTGCTTTAGTTACTGTTTTCTTTGCTGAGATAGAATACTTGACAATCAAAGTTAATGGAGGAAAAGTTTATTTTGCTCACAGTTTGTAGAGGTTTCAATCCATAATGGCTGGCTTCTCGGCTGGTTGGCATGGCAGAGGGGCATGGCAGAGGAGAAACAGTTCATGGAGGGCAGAAGGTAGCAAAGCAACAAGGGGCCACAACAGCTCTTTCTGTTCTTATATCTTTTCCAGGTTGTTTTAGGGCAGGTAACACTTACAATCTTAATCCTAGTGCCCTTGATCCTTGCAGTGTAACCTGAGTCAATTCCAGTGACACACAGTCTAGACCCAGCCACCTCTGAAAAAGCCCCACCTGTGACTGCATGAGGCTTTGGGATGCATCTAGACACAAACCGTAACAAACAGGTATCCTCTTGTCAGTATTCATCTTGTTATTGCTATGTGATATGCTGGGATATAGATATACTGCCATTTATTCATTCACCAAATGATGGGCAAGTTAGCCCTTGTTGCTTTTGGCTAGCATGAATAGAATGTGAATGTGAATATTTGTGTACAAATCATTGAGGTAAGAACTGTTTTCGTTTCTTTGGGCCAAATATCTAGTAGTGGATTGCTGTGACTTGTGCGTGTCTGTCTTTGTAAGATACTGCCAGACTCTTCAAAGGTGCTGTCCCATTCTGCATTCACTCCAGCCACTTACATGAGTTCCAGTCACTCTGCACATTTGCTGATAGTTGATGTCAGTTTTTTAAAAATTATTTCAAGTGTAACGACTTTAATTCGCACTTTTCTAATGACTTACGATAGTGAGCATCTTTTCCTATGTTTATTTGCTGTCACTATTTCTTTTTGGTTGAAGTGGTGGTGCAGGCTTTTCAGTCCCAGAGAGACTCTTTCCAGGTTCTTGGTGTACCAAACAAAGAATTGAAGACACATGGAAAAGGTAAGTGAGGGTTTACATTTATTTGCTGAAGGTAGAGAAGTATGCTCTGAAGAGTGAGAATAGGCTGGTGAAAAAGGCTCACAGTGGCCGTGAGAATAATGGAGGGGAGTCTGCCGTGCAAATCATTCATTTGGGACAGTTGTCCTAACAGAAACCTACTTGGCCTGGTGTCAGATTTAACCTGTCCTGTCAAAGGCTCACTTGCTTTTCTCCTAGATGAAGAAATGAATTGAAGAAAGCACTTTTTGATTGTGTTTCTGTAGTCCTCAGGAATTGCAGTCATTTTGGAGTCTGTATTGTGGATGTGCCCTGGATCTTTTGAGTTTGACAGATTATGCCCTCTTGCTTGACTGACTTTGCTCAAGCCCTAATCTCCTAGTTCAGTGCCTTTTCAGATCTTTTGCCCACTCGTGAATTCCATGGTTTGCCTTATTAAGATTTTATACTATGTCATTTATTAGATACGTATTTTTGTAAGAAAGAGAAACAAACTGGTCTGTTTTCAAGATAAAGTCTTTTAACTCTGAGTGGAAAACTATTAGTAGACAAAATTGCCAACTTGTCTGTGGATGAAACTGAGGTCAGGCATCTAAAATGGTCCCTAAACAAAGGGGGAGAGGGTGGTAGTCAATAAAGTGTGTCTTTATTATGCTATCTCTGATTGGAAAAGTACTGGGTTAAGAAGTTACCCATCTGAAGCTTAATTATTTGCCTTTAAACTCACAAAATGTTTGAGAGGCAGCTGGCTGAAGGTCAAGGTGAGGCCTGGGAAGGGACCTGCACACCTGGGGGTTAAAGGACTTGCTTGGGTGTGCCTACAGGCTTGTTATGATGGCATCTGCTCTTGCAAGATGATGTAACAAAGTTTCACTTTTGTTTTACTCTCCCAGTCTTCAGCCTCATCTGTCCTCTGCTTAAAATCAAAGGTGAGGGGAGTCTTGTTCCCCACATTTTGAAACTTTTTTCTTCCAATCTGCAACTTGCCTTTTCATTTTGTGTGCATTGTCTTTTGAGCAAGAGTTCAATTTTTAGGTTTTAATGCAGTTTATACAATTTTATACAGTTCATGCCTTTTAAAAAAACTTAAGAAATGTTTGCTAACGTAAGATTACAAGATTCTCTCATTGAGCTTCAAAAAGTTTCATAAATTTAGGTTATTATTATAGTTCAAGGGACTTATTCTTTCATTGTGAGGAAAGGGTAGAGATTTTTTCTCTTCCATACAGAGATCCGGTTTTTTGGATTGCCTATCTCCATTGAATGTCATTGGCATCTTTATAAAAATTCAGTTGGACATACATGATTGAAATGATCTCTAGATGTTTAATTCTGTTCTATGTGGTCTATTAAACTCTATTTCTATCTTTATCCCAGTACTACCTTGCCCTGTTTACAGCATATTCAAAATAATTCTCAAAAATCAGTTCATATAAGTGCTCCAATATCACTGTTTTTCAAAGTCATTTTGGCTGTCCCATCATACTTTAGGAGGAATTCACTGGTGTCTATAAAATGGATTGCTGGGATTTTGATTGAGATTACTATGCTCTAAGAAAGAAGTAACAGAAGGCAACTTCACATTCCAGCAGATGTGAGAAACAATTGATATGCAGCTTCAGCATGTGAACATCAACTATCTTTATCCATTAAGTTAAAGCATCTTTAATTTCTTTCAAACATACTGTATAGTGTTGAGTGTACTGTCATATATTCTTAATAAAACTGTTCTTATGTAGTTATTTTTTGATACTGCAAGTGATATTTTTCAGGTATCAACTTACGATTATGATCAGACTTTGTTTTTAACCTACTGGGTATTGAATGAATAATTTTGTGCGTGCTAGCCTGATGTTCTACCACTGAGCAATATTTCCCAGTCCAGGCCTATTTCTGCTTTTCTGTTGGTAAATGGTACTCTTTCCAATTTCAGTTTATGATTGTGGTGCATATATAAACATAAAATTAATTTTTCTAATTTTTCTATTGATCTTAAATCTGAGACTTTTCTGTATTTATTTAGTGTTTTGAAGATCCTTCAGAGTATTCTACACAGATAATAGCATAGTCTACAAATAAGAGTTTTACTCCTTCCTTTTAATCTATGTCTTTTCTTTGCTCTCTTACATGTATTTCTATTTGTACCACTGTAAAGGCAATTTTGAATAGAAAGGAAATTTTAAAACATATTTGTAATATTATTCAAGGATGGAACTGGGAAGTGAAGGCTGTTTCCATAATTAAAAAACTATAAAACTCAGCTAAACCTTGACATCCCCCATGCCAGCTACAACTTGTAAAATAAGTAAGTGTAACTTAACCAGACAGTGCATCTTGTTATACTAGCTTGCTTGCAAGTTCTCAAGGATAAACTGGCTCGGTTAAAGAGAATCATTCTTCTTGTTCACCACAATCCTAACCCCCTCATTATATGATAGTAACCCCAATTAGCTTATGTAGAACAAGTCTATCTGATGACATATAACCCAGCCTGTGTAACCAATTATAGAACATCTTGGTATTTGTCTTCTGTACTTCCTGCTGAAAACCTGTATAAGTGACTGCTAACCTCAAGATGGAGCTGATGATTTGGAACTGAGATTCCCTTCAGCCCACTAGCATAATAAAGCTGTATGCCTTCCAGAGTTCCTCTGGTGCTGTGTCTTCTGTCCAGTGTGGTCCTGAACCCCATAACACTACCAGGTTGCATAGAAGAGATGAGAGACACTTTTGGCTCTTTGACAGTATTGGTGGGTATTATGGCTTATCTAGATGTTGCTTAAAGCCTCACGCACTCTTAGGTGGCCATGTGGTATTTTTTGTCCTACATTTTGTTGGAGGTGCTTATTATGTTAAAAATTGGTAAAGGATTTATGTATCACTTTTCACAAAAAAGTAATTGTCCTCTTTTCCTTTATTGTCTTTGTTTTTGTACTGGGGTTGTTAATGCTGGGGTTTGAAAACTAATTGGGCAGTTCTCTCTTGTGCTTTTTGAACAAATGTGTAAAGAACTGGTCTTATCTCTGCCACAGCCATTTAGTACCATTCAGCTATTTACATTAGAAAAAAAGATTGCTGATGCTAAACGGCAACCAAAAATTGGGTGCTAAGGGATCCTTAAAATTTGGAGATTACCTTTCCCTTTGAAATTCAGCTAGAGGACTGGGAATGTAGCTCACTGGAAGAACCTTTGCCTAGGATGCTTGAGGCTCTTGGTTTGATCTTTAGTATCATGAGAAAGTAAAATATAATTCAAATATAATATATCTGTGCTTTCTTTCCACTTAAAAGTAAAAATCAGACAGATCCAAAATAACTCTGAGGACTCTTGGCGAAGTCTCTGTCCTCAAGTGATTTCAGTTCTCATCACATCAGTATTCCAGTACTGACTTGGGTCCCACATTCTTTCATTTTCCAAAATACCACTAAGGGACTTCTGGAAATGGGTGGGGCAGAAACAGACACTTATAGAATACCTTACACTTTGTTTCATATGGTTCTAATAAGCAAGTGATCAAATTTTGATTTCACAAATCTCACGGCTTATTGCAATAATCAACAAATTTCATTAAAAGAAATTTATATTTGTGATAATTTATCAATAATTAATTATCCAAATTTTAACATGGAAATCTTGTAAGTACCCTACTGCTGGTATAAATAATATTCATTTACAACTGCTATACCACAAATTAGCTGTATATAATTTTTATACCATTTACTGTTTTCTTTAAGGAACTATAATATGACATCTGCTCAATCAATGCTTTTTTTTTCATTATTGATATCAAAGAGCTCGACAAGTGATGCAAGGTGTTTCACGGGACAGTCATGCATATACCACCAGTGATTCAAGCTAGTGGGTATGATCAAATTCAAATCAGAGCCACCTAACACTGAGACATATGAATCACAGCCCTGTTAGGAATGTGTCAGTGTTTGCTGTGGTAGGTTTTGGTGTTGCTTTGGTCTAATTCTTTTTTATTCCCCTACTTCTCACTTTTGGAATGAGAAATTTTACTCTGTGCCATTGTATCACTGTAACTCATTTTTTACTTTTTTTTACAGTTGTTCACAGTTTTACAGAGGTTCACAGTTAAAGAGTTTGAGTTGAGTCCCAGGACAGACCTGGGCTTGCACTTTTGACAACTTATTAAGAGTTACAATAAAACTTTTTAAATTTTTATGTGAGCTTTTTAATACTGCGTATTTTAAATGAAATTTACTAATGAGGAAATAATTCAGTGAAAATAAACATTCGAACAGCAAGGTTAGGGACCCAGAAAATGTTATAATTTTCGCCACTATCAATATTACTCTTGACCTCACTTTATTATCTCTGAATTTTCCAACCAATCCTGTCAACCTCTTGTACTGATTAGCTGTAAGCAGAAACAGAAGAATCCAAGGCTGAGACACTGAGCCTCTGAGGCCTCCCTGAGACCTGGAAGTGATCACCGCAGTAAGATCTCGGGTGACACAAAGCCCCTGTGGCTGTTGATGGCTACATGAAGGGCTTCCTCCATCCTTTCCATTGTGGAATACTCAGGCAGATACATAATATTGTGGCACGTCAGTG
>PVJX010045268.1:0-12795 GCA_004027295.1 Dolichotis patagonum | reverse complement strand
GTCTAGTCCAGAAGTGTGTAGAGGCAAGTATTTCAAATCCTGAAGGAAACAACTTCCAACTCAGAGAGGTGTCCAAGTACACTTATTTTTCAAAATTAGTGGAAGAAAAAGGACACTTCCATGACAAAGAACAACTGAAAAAATTCATGGTGACAAAATCAACCATAGAAAGGGTCCTGAAATATATTCTAAACAGAGATAAAAATGACCACAAATCCCAGAACAACATAAGCAAACCACCAGTCAGGCAAGAATTTAACAGAGGGGAATATCAGGGAATCAAAGGCAGGAAAATAACATGACAAGGACAATCTAATACACATCATTTTTAACCATCAATGTAAATGGCCTCAACAAATCAATCAAAAGATATAGACTGGCAATATAAATCAAAAAATCACATTCAACAATATGATTTATATAAAAATTATTCGTAACTAAAAAAAATTCACAGGCTGCAATTAAATGAATGGATAGCAATATTTCATAACAGGTAACCCAGAAAAAAAGCAGGAGTAGCTATTCTGTTTGCAGACAATGTGAACTTCAAACAAAGAATGATCAAAAGAGATAAAGAAGATCACTATATACTTGTTAGGGAAAAACTTCAGGGTGAAGAGAAAAAAATCATAAATATATATCCACCAACTATGGGAGCACCAAATATATTAGACAAATATTAATAGAGATGAAAAAGAAAACAGACAATAACATAGTTGTAATGAGATCTTAATATCCCTTGTCACAAAGAGATAAATCCACTAAAAATACTCCAGGAAAGAAATAACAGTACTGAGTCGAACAGGTGAATAAATAGATTTAGTAGGTATTTACAGAGTACTCTGGCCAACAATGATATCAGAATACACAGTCTTCTCAGCTGCACATGGGATGTTCTCTAAAGTAGACCATATACTAACCCAAATAACATGCTTAAGTAAATGTAAAGGAGTTGAAATTTTCTCATGTATATTATCTGACCATAGTTTAAAGAATGTGAAAATTAATGGCAAAACAATATGCAAAAATTGCATAAATACATAGAAATGAAATAACACTCTCATGAAAAACCAGTTGATTACAGAAGACATTTTAGAAAAAAATCAAACATCATCTGTAATTAGTTGACACTGCAAACACTGTACCATGTATTGCACAAACAGAACACTGGAAGGATCTTTCAGGCTTAACTTTCTTCAGGTCTGTGCCTGAACTGTCACTACTCCTGAATTGTCACCATGAGAAGCTGTTTCTTAAAGCAGAGCATTGTGTTTTCCTACCACCAACAGTTACATTGCCAACTGTGTAGAGATAGCATGTTAACAAACATTTCTGCTCATATGTTAATATTTGTTTATTGGACAAACCATTGAAGCAGTTGAATGAAGAGAGCTGGTAGTGGAAGAGGTGAGAGAAGAGGAGAGAGATGGGTTGGTTAGGATTTTCTGGAAAGGTTTCTTTTTGCAGATAGGGTGATCTGTGCAGCCTCATGCCTTCAATACCTAGGATGGAATAGGAGTGGACAATGGGCTTAAGGGTCAATGTTGCAAAATGAAAGAGATTGAAGTCTAGCTGTGCCACATCTCAGACCCCTGCTTCCATCACGTGGCTTCTTGGACGGAATGTAGATGGACTTCTAAGATCCATTATTTTCCCATGACCTGGGCTTAGTTTCCACTTGTTTTGCAGATGAGTCAGTCCTATTTTCTCCTGTTGCCACTGGATTATATTAAAGATGTAAGGTAAAGATTCTGGCAATATTTGATATTTTTCCAAGAGCTTTATTTGTAGTAAGGGCAACAATTTCTGAAAACAACAATGGATAAGTCCAGTCACTCTGCTTCACTTTCTTTTTGGGGATTAAGAGAAGTAAGACATAGTAAGAAGAATGTATGAGGCTCCCAGGTAGGGAATGTTGGTCCTGCTGCTCCTCACCTGTGTGTACTACAGTGACTCTGTATAGGTACTCATGTATTCATTCTCTCTCTTTCTCATGTATATACACAAGAGCAGCTTTACCTGCATTTCTTTTATCTTAATTTCACCTAAACTGTTGATTATTCATATCCTAAAAGAAAGCAAACAGTGAGATCCAAGGCAACCAAGAGAGCAGAGGACTCATGCCTGAGGTCCTGGGCTTAATGGTCCTCAGCAGGTGTTGGAGCACAGTTGCCTTGTTCAGAAACTTGAGCAGATTAACAAGCTTCAGATGAGAGAAGTGATGTGCGATTTCTAGATGAAAAGTAGAGAGGCTCAGTGGCACAGTGGCTGCCTATGGCCACCCAGAGTAATGCTGATTCAGGCTTAGGTAGAGATACACAGTGTGGGAGGCATGCTGGTGTTAGGCCCAGAAAAGATAGGATGCCTCTGGTTGTTAGAGATTGAAGAACATGCTGTTCTCACCATTATTTTGGATTATCATAGCATAAGCTTGAGAATATGTTCTTACTCTCACCATATTTTGTTAACATCCTGCTATGAATCTAAACAATATGTGCATGCTCTTATACTCTTTTGACCTTTGGCATGAGCCTGAGAAACCTGTATCTACTTCAGAGTTACCAGTGGTAAGCTCAGGTTTAGTTTGCTATCATTAACATTGCAATTTTGATCACTCAAGGGGTTTTGACCGCCATTGTGGTTTTGTTCATCTCTAACTAAACTCCAGAAGTGTTTCAGTTAATTGTATAGAATTTTCTAGTAAGTATTTTCACAGGCCCTAAGACATGTGAAACTTTCCTGAAAACTCGAAGCTGTGAGATGAAACGTGTTCTTGAGGTTTCTCATCACCGCATTCTCACTTTGAGGAGCACAGTTTCCTTTAATGTATTTCATTTTTTCTAGAGTTTATTTTTTTGTTTTAAAGATAATAAAACAAAAGTGCACAGAACAAAATAAATCATGACAGACAATGTAAATAACACAGCACTTCACAACAAGACAATCAGATATTAACAGTAGCTACCATAGTGTCTCTTTCTTTGAAGTAGTTGGGCACACCTTCATACATAATAGTATCAAACATAGAAAAATAGTATAATATCACTCACAAGAATGAAGGTATTATAGGACATTCAAAACCAAGTAACAGAAAATGAACAATGGCTTACATAATGTCTCATTTTCCATAAAAAATTTCTTTATATTTTCACACCTATTAAAATCCAGTAAGACACAACATGATAGAACCAATGGAATTAGAAGAACAAAAGCATGATAGGACTTCAAAGCAAGATGATATTAAATCAGCAATGGCTGCCATTATATCTTGTTTTCTTCAAGGTGGCAATTCATATGATCACACATAATAAAATCAAACAAAGCAGAATAAAACCATTCCAACTGATGAATGAAAACATTATAAGGCATCAAAGCAATATAATAGGGAACCATGATTACCATAAAATCTTATGTATTATTGTCATTTCTTATACTAGGGAGACTATATGGTATTTATACATGTGAGTTTGATTTATTTCACTTATGAATATGGTCTCAAGTTGTGTCCATTTATTTATAAATATCTCAATGTGATCATTCTTTGTAGCTTAGTAGTACTCCATTGCATAAAAATACCACAACTTTTTTATCCATTCCTCAGTTGATGGTTGTTTCCAAGATCTGGCTATTACAAATTGCGCTGCTATAAACATGGCTGCACATATATCACTGTGGTATGATGTTTTCAGTTCTTCTGAGAATATGCCTAGAAGTGAAATAGCTGGATCAAATGGGACTTCCAATCCCAGCTTTTTAAGAATCTCCAGACTGACCTCCACAGTAGGTGCACCAGTTTGCACTCTCACCAACAGTGCAGAAGAGTTCCTTTTCCCCTGTAGCTTCTCCAGCATTTGATGTTGGTAGTTTTCTTTACCTTGGCCATACTTTTTAGAGTGAGATGGAATCTCAGTGTAGTTTTAATTTGCATTTCTCTAATGACCAATGATGCTAAACATTTTTTCATATATTTAAGTGCCATTTGTATTTCTTTATCTGAGAAGTGTACATTCATCCCAGATGTCCATTTTTGGATTGGGTCTTTGAATTTTGGGGGTCTGAGTTTTTAAAATTATTATATGTTTTAGACAGAAGTCCTGTGTCTGAGGGAAAGTTGACTAAGATTTTTTTCCCAATTTGTGGATTTTCTTTCCCCTCTGCTGGTGATTTCTTTCAACACACAGAAACTCTTTAATAAGACGTGATCCCAGTTAGTGATTCTGGGAAGTATTTCCCGTGTAGTTGGGTTCTTGTTCATGAATTCTCTTCCTATCCCTATATCTTTGAGATTTTTACCTACTTTGTCTTCTAACAGATTTAGTGTTTGTGTTTTAATATTTATATCTTTGATCCTTTAGTCTTTAGTTTAGTACATGGTGATAGGCATGGGTGTAGTTTTAGTTTTCAGCAAACAGATAGCCAATTTTTCCAGCACCATTTATGAAAGACACTATTGTTCTTCCAGCGAGTGTGTTTGGCCTCTTCATCAAAGATAAGGTGGTTGAGTGAGTTTGTGGTTATGGTTGTATCTTCCAATGTATTCCATTGATCTTCAGGTATGTTTTTATTCCAGTACCATGTTGATTTTATTACTGTAGGTTTGTAGTATAATTTTAAGTCGGGGATTGTGATGCCTCCTGCCTTGACTTTGCTGTTTAGAATTGCCTTTGCTATTCTAGGTCTCTTCTGGTTGCAGATGAATTTTAGGAGTGATTTCTCTAGATCTATGAGGTATGTTAGTGTTATTTTGATTGGGATTGCATTGAATCTGTAGAGTAATTTTGGGAGAATGGCCATTTTCACAATGTTTGCTCTTCCTGTCCATGAACAAGGGATACCTTTCCATTTTCTGAGGTCCTCTTTGATTTCCTTTTTCAGGGTATTATAATTTTCCTTATATAGCTCTTTACTTCTTTCTAGAGATTAATTCCTAAGTATTTAATTTTTTTGGATGCTAGTGTGAAGATTGTGGCTTCTCTTATTTCTCTCTCAGTATTTTTGTTGTTAGTGTATAGGATTGCTATTGATTTTTGAGTATTGACTTTGTATCCAGCTACATTGCTGAATTTATTTATTATATCTAGGAGTTTTTCAAAGGAGTTTGAAAAGTATCATGTCATCTGCAAATAATAATAATTTAACTTCCTCTTTCCCTATCCTAACTCCTTTTATTTCTCTCTGTTGTCTAAGTGCTATGGCTAGTATTTCCAGTACTATGTTGAATAGGAGTGGTGATAGGGGACATCCTTGTCTTGTGCCTGATTTTAAGGTAAAGGCTTTCAATTTTTGGCCATTTAATATGATGCTGGCTATTGGTTTGTCATAGATGGCCTTTATCATATTGAGGTAAAGACCCTCTATTCCAATTCTCTGTAAGGTTCTTATCATGAATGAGTGTTGGACCTTATCAAAAGCTTTTTCTGCATCTATAGAGATGATCATGTGGTTCTTACTTTTGGCTCTATTAATATGGTGGATTACATGTATTCATTTTCATATGTTGAACCATCCCTGCATTACTATTATGAATCCCACTTCGTCAAGGTGTATAATCTTCTTGATGATTTGCTGCATCCTGTTTGCTGATCCAGCCCGCGGATCAGTCCCTGGGTCTCACCTGGAGAGGGAATGGGGTTGGGGGACAGGGCAAGAGGAAAGAGAGACAGAGACAACTTGAGCAGTTCCAATCAAGTCTTGTTTATTGAGGAAGTGAACATGGTTTATATAGGGTGAGGGCAGGAATTGTCATCATCAGGCAGAGATGTTGTGGAGAGACCGGATAGTTGCAGTCATGTTCAGCCAGGCAGAGAGGATCAGGGGTAATGTAGGCAGATGTACCAAATGCCCACAGGAGGGCGGGATGGGGTGGCAGCAGTGCAGCTATCATGCTGCTCCCTACAGTTTGCCAATATTTTTTTGAGAATTTTTGCATCTATGTTTACTAGGAGATTGGCCTATAGTATTGTTTTTAGTTGGGTCTTTCTCAGGTTTTGGTACAAGAGTAATAGTTGTTTCCAGGAATGAGTTAGGAAGAATTGCTTCAATTTCAATTTCATTGAAGAGATTGAGGAGTGTCAGCACCAAGTCTTCTTTGAATTTCTTATATAATTCTGTAGTGAATCCATCTGGGCTTGGACTCTTCTTTGTTTGCAAGGGCTTCATTACATTTTCAATTTCATTAATAGAAATTGGGTTATTCAGCAGTTTTACATCTTCCTGATTCAGCTTTGGTATTTCATATGTATCTAGGAATCTGTCTATTTCTTCTGTGTTATCGATCCTATGAAACTAGAGGTTTTCGAAATAGGTGTTGATTATCTTCTGTATTTCCAGTGAGTCTGTAGTAACTTCACCTTTTTATTCCTTGTTGTGTGAATTTGAGTTTTTTCTTTCCTTTTTAAAATAAGGTTGGCCAGGGGCTTATCAATTTTATTTATTCTTTCAAAGAACCAACTCTGCGATTCATTGATTCTTTGTATTGTTTTCTTTGTCTCTATTGCATTAATTTCTGCTCTGAACTTTATAATTTCCTCCCTTCTTTTGGCTTTTGACTTGGCTTGCTCTTCTTTTTCTAGATGTTTGAGTTGTAGCATCAGGTTGTTTATTTGTGTTGATTCTGTCTTCTTGATGTGGGAACTCAGTGCTATGTATTTTCCTCTGAGGACTGCTTTCATTGCATCTCACAAAATCCAGTAAGTTGTATTTTTATTTCTGTTTGCCTGTAGATATTGTTTAATTTCTTCTTTAATTTCCTCCATGACCCACTGATTGCTCAAGAGTGTATTACTCAGTTTCCATGTGTTTGTGAGGTTTTTGCAGTTGGTTTTATCATTAATTTCTAGTTTCATGGCATGACGATTTGATAACATGCATGGGAGAATTTCAATTCTTTTGCATTTACTTAAATATGTTCTGTGGGCTATTATATATCCCATGTACTGCTGAAAAGAATGTATATTCTGATGTTGGATGGAACACTCTATATATGTCTATCAAGTCCATTTGTTCACAGGTGTGATTCAGTTCTGTTATTTCTTTGCTGATTTTCTGTCTAGTTAATCTGTCCCTTTGTGTCAATGGTGTGTTAAAGTTTCCTGTTATAATTGTGTTATTGCTTATTTGATTTTTCATTTCTGTTAATATTTGCTTTGTATAGCTTGGTGCTCTGGAATTTGATGCATATATATTTAAGATTGTTATCTCTTCCTCTTGAAGTTTTTCCCTAACTAGTATGTAGTGACATTCTTTTTCTCTATGGATCATTCTTGGTTTGACGTTCACACTGTCTGCAAACAGAATAGCTACTGCTGCTTTTTTTGGGTTTCCTGTTGCATGAGGTATTGGTTTTCATCCTTTGACTTTCAGTCTATGGGTTTCCTTTTGGGTTAGATGGGTTTCTTGTAGACAGCATATTGTTGGATGTTGTTTCTTAATCCATTCTGCCAGTCTGTTTCTTCTGATTGGTGAATTGAGGCCATTTACATTAGTGGTTATAACTGTTATATATTAGTTCATTGTTGACATGTTATTTTTCTTCTGTTATACCTTTACGTTTCCATTCTGTTTAGTTTTCTTCCTTGCTTGGTGTTTTTATCCTATGTGTATCCAAAATGTCTTTCGATATTCTTTGTAGGGTTGGTTTGGTGGTCATGAAGTTTTTCAGCTGTTCTTTGTCATGGAAATATCTTAATTCTTCATCCATTTTGAAGGACCATTTTTCAGGGTATGTCAGTCTGTTCTTCTTGACTTCATTGTTTGTGTTGAGAAGTCTGCTGTGATTCTGATAGGTTTTCCTTTATAGGTGATCTGTCTGTTCTCTCTAACAGCTTTTAGTATTCTGTTCTTATGGTGGGTTTCTGGGATGGTGATTATTATGTGTCTGGGTGTAGTTTTATTTTGGTTATGGCTATTTGGACTTCTAAATGCTTCACTAATCCAAATGTCAGTTTCCATTCTCATGTTCAGGAAGTTTTCAGCTATTACTTCTGTAAATATCCTCTTGATATCATTTGGGCTCTCTCCTTCTTTTTCATTTATCCCTATTAATCTTATGTTATTTTTCTTTGCATCATATTGTAGCTATTAAATTGTTATTCCCTAATTCTTTGTTATTTTTATGAAATCTTTCCTTTCCTGTTCACTAGCTGCGATCTTATCTTCTAGGTATTAAAATTTATCTTCTCTTTCATTGAGGCCATTTTGACAGCTTTCAATAGAAATTTTTATTTCCTGTATATCTCTTTGAATCTGCTTTATGTATTCTGCTTGTTTCTTATAGTGTTCATTCAGGGATTCTATCTCTTTGCTTTGTTCCTCTAATTTTTTAGCTGTGTCTTCCTTAGATGTGTTCACTATTTCTTTCAATACTTTTATCATTTCTTCTTTTACCTGGGCAATTATTTCTGATTTGAATTTCTCCATAGCTTCTCTAGTTGCTTCTTTATTTCAGTTGATATCATTTTAGTCATTTCAGGTGTATGGCTTCTATTTTCTTCTATGTACATGGTTCCTAGTCTTTCTTGGGATGGGCTGGAGATGTGACCCTGCCTTTTGGTCTTTCCTTTTGTCATTTTTTTATATTTCCTTGCTTTGAGCAGTGTTTGGAAGCTTCCTCTGATTGTGTGATGAATCACCTCTGTGTCCTTAGCTCCTGGAGCAGTCCAGGCTCCCGCACAGGTTCTTGGCTCCCTAAATTGAAAGGCAGAAGCTGGGCATGGTGTTGGCAGAACCCCCAGGGCACAATCCCATGCCTTTGGGGGGTGGATATGAACTCAACCGCTGGGAATGCTGGTCTCAAGCTCTCCCCAGGCCAGCCAACTGGGACAAGAGTTCTCCTGCATGGTCTCCACCTCCTGAACTGAAAGAAGGTTGCCGGGCATGGTGCTCTTAGGCCTTGGAGCCTCTGATGCTTAGTCCAGCATCCCAGGTAGCTAGCTAGAAACTCAGTCACCAGGATTGCAGGTCACCGACTCTCCCTGAGCCAGCCTGGGGGCACTGGGACTCACCTCGCATGGTCCTAACTCCCCTGCAGGCTCTTGGCTCCCTAAATTGCAAGGCGGAAGCTTGGATACTTTTTCTTGATCTGTTCTGCTGGTCTTTTTCTTATAATTGGTGAATTGAGACCATTTACATTAATGGTTATAACTGCTGTATATTGGTTTATTTTTGACACATTATCTTTCTGCTGTTGATTCTTTACCTTTCCACTCTACTTAATTGTCTGTCTTGCTTAGTGGCTTTTTCCCTATGTCTATCTAGAATGTCTTTCAGCATTCTTTGCATGGTTGTTTTGGTGGTCATGAAATTTTTCACTGTTCTTTGTTATGGAAATATCTTATTTCTCCATCCAATTTGAAGGACAGTTTTGCATGGTACATCAGTCTGGGTTGGAAGTCATTTTCCTTTAGGATCTGAAATACATCACCCCATGCTCTTCTTGACTTTACTGTTTGTGTTGAGAAGTCTGTTTTGATTCTGATAGATTTTACTTTATAGGTGATCTGTCTGTTCTCTCTAACAGCTTTTAATATTCTCTTCTTAAGTTGGATTTCTGGAATGGTGATTATTATATGTCTGGGTGTCTTTTTTATTTTAGTTATGGCTAATTGGCATTCTAAATGCTTCCATGATCCATATATGAGTTTCCATTCTAATGTTTGGGAAATTTTCAGCTATTAGTTCTGCAAATATCCTCTTGATGTCATTTGTGTTGTCCCCTTCTTTTTCACTTGTCTCTATCAATCTTATGTTGTTTTTCTTTGCATCACCTTGCAACTGTTGAATTGTTATGTCCTGATTCTTTATTACTTTTAAAAGATCTTTCATTTTCTGTTTACTAGCTGCAATCTTGTCATTGAGGTCTGAAATTCTATCTTCACTTTCACTGAGGTGGTTTTGCCAACTTTCAATGGACTTTTTGAATCCCTGTATATCTCTTTGAATCTGCTTCATGCATTCTGTTTGTTTCTTATATTGTTTATTTAGGGGTTCCATCTTTTTGCATTGTTCCTCTAATTTTTTTAACTGTGTCTTTTTCACATGTGTTCAGCAGTTCTTTAATTACCTTTATCATTTCTTCTTTTATATGGGAGATTATTTCTGATTTGAGTTCTTTTATAGCTTTGCACAGCTGTTTATTTCTGTTGATTTCATTTCAGGTGTATAGCTTATATTTTCTTCTACTTGCATGGCTCCTAGGTTATGTTGGAATGGGGTTGAGGTTAGAGATTGCATTTTGGTCTTTTGTCTTGTCACTTTCCTGTATTTTTGGGTTTCAATTAATGTTCCAAAGCTTTCCCTGGGTGTGTTGGAAATCACCTTATGCAACCTTAGCTCCTGGAATTCATGCACCTCAACTCCGCCGATTGAAAGAAGGTCACTAGGTATGGTCCAGCCAGGCCAGTGGAACCTCCCATGCTCCCTTTGAAGTTTTGGGAAGCTGGGTGGACTCCTAATTGCTGGGAGCAAAGATCTAAAACTTTCCCAGAGCCAGTGCAAGTGTTCTGTATCTCACCAAGCATGGCCTCCACTCCTTGGATTGATAAAAGGTCCCTAGTTGTGATCTAGGTAGGATATTTCAGTCTTTCTTAATGTGGTCCCGCTGAGTTGTTCAGTTAGGATACAAAGAGCCTGCATATTGACTGAGATAGAGAGCAAATGTTCAATAACAAGTCCAGAAACCAGTCTTCCAACAGCTGTGCAAGATCTCTGATCCTATAGATCCTTAGTACTATGTGATGAGTGTGGACATGGGAGATGCCTCATTGCTCCATTTTTCCTGTATTTGTTTAAAAAAAATCCTCTCCCACAGTTGCTTAGGTTGTAGAATGGATCCCTACCATGAAGCTTCTAGTTCACTTACTAGACAATTCTTCTTTGGTGTCTGGTCTGAAGACCTTGTCCAGGGCTCTGACCTATTGCAGCCCCTTCTCCTGCACCAATAAGTGGGCAATCCATTGGCCTAAAAAGCCTCCTGCTCCTGTCACCAGGCAGCTCCAGCCTGTCACGGCCAATGAAGAGATCAGGACACAGTGAGGAGCAGGTGTGATGATAGGTGGCTCTGGAGAGGGTTAAACAAAAAAAGTGCAATGGATAAAGGATACACAAGCTGCTTGTAATGTCAAAGAAGCGCATTTACTCAGTTTATTCTTTGTATTCTCAGACATGGTTATGACTTCTCACTCCACCATACTCACACAGTCATAGATGATGTTTTGCAGATGTGGCAGCCAATGTATGATGGTGAAATCAGTTCATGGTGCAATGCTAGAATCAAGGGCACTAGGATAAAGGGTATGTAAGTTGCTCAACCTGAGTAGTCTACAAAATATACAAGAGCAGGAATTGTGGTTGTCTTTTGCTTGCTTTTTCCTGCCTGCTACCTGTGAACTATTTCTCCTCTCTGATGCCTCTTCTGCCATTCCACTTTGCCTTAATGCCATCCAACTATGAGCAGAACTCTCCAGGAACTGTGAGCTAAATAAATCTTTCCTTATATGCCTTTATACATTGGGTGTTTGTCTCCACAGTGAGTTAAGTAACTGAGGTACACATGGATTTCATCTGTGATTGCAATATGTGCAATGGCAGTGTTTGATACTACATTCCACAGCCTGAGGGTTTGGTCCATGAAATCTCCAAATCACAGATATCCATTACAAAACCCAATTTTCTTTAGTTGTTCATCTGAGAAACCATCTGTAAATTGGATTCCCACAATATGTAAATGTGTTTAATTAAACTGAGCATCATAGAATATGGAGAAATATTCACTTACCTACTAGGTTGGTTATTTTGAAGAGTTTATATTATAAGAGTTACAAGTAAAAAGTTGCAAAATATAGAGGAACTGGCAATGAGCTTCATTGCTCTTCCTGTCCATAGACCTGCTGGGAAGGTACTGATGTGCTCTCTGGCAGCTCTCAGAGCCCTGTCTTTCAGTTTTTATGGAAATTATTATAAACATGTAATTAATGGATTTATGTAGATTACTATATACATATGAACAATTATGTCAAAGAATGATTGGATATGACTATGACTAAGTGATAACAGACTGGTAAATATCCATTTAGACCTTGGAATTTAGATTTACCTGTGTGATTTTGTTGAGTTCATGGAGCAGAACAAGCCTGTAAGGAACATTTCTGGAATGTACATCATGTCAAAAAATGAATCCTTGTCTCCAAGCAGAGATCATGAATATTCAAGGAATATAAAGTTAAAAAGAATCTGGCATGTTTCTAAAATATTATTCAATCTTTACTAATATCACAGTATATAAAAGGGTCTTCCACATTGAAAAATCTTCAGTTTGCCAAATTACATTCCAAAGGCAGGTTGATCAGCACACAATCTGACCTGCAGGTATGTTGAATAATCAGTGTAAGGTACATATTGTCTCTTGGTTGAGTTTTGCTGAATGTATAAATGTAGTATTTTCATAATTTTATTTTTTTGGATTTTCATAATTTTATAATATATTTATTAATTTCTTTGCCTGTAGGTACTGCTTCTCTTCTTCATCTTCCTCCAATGCACTAATATCCTAATTTATCACCTTTGAAGGGATGTTGTCATTGGAAATGGTGTTTGTCTACCATATCCTGAGACTACTGCAACAGGTAGTAGGTGAAATTTAGAAGAACTTTCAGTGGGGTGAACATATTCACACAGTGATTTCATCATTTATCTTTACTGATCTTTCTTCCAGACCCACCAGCCAAACAAGAGGTACCAAGTTTTAAAATTCCTCCAGACCCCCTTATTTTGAGTGTGAACACAAAATCCTAAAAGAGG
>PVJX010045267.1:0-12777 GCA_004027295.1 Dolichotis patagonum | reverse complement strand
GAGCCTCTAGTGACCTTCCAGGGCCACAGCACCGGCACTGCGGTGCCACCCAGAGATGGCAAAGCGGGGAGTCTGAGAATCCAGCTGCAGGCGACCCTGCAGGGGTCACGTGTCTGTGCCCCATGCGCCCTCTACCTCCACACACAGGCTTGGTTTCAATTCTCAGGCGGTGGCAGCAGGGGAAGGAAAGGCCATCTCCTGGCCGCAGGGCGGTCACTGCCTGGGCCTGTGTCGGGAGGCTCCTTGCGCTGCAGGACAGGACGGCTGGCACCTGCCACGCAGGCGTTCCCTTTCATCACAGAATCAAAGGCTCCCAACAGACGCTTTTCAGATGAAACTGCAGGGGGCAGAGAAAGAATTCTCAGAGCCCAGATACTGTGTTAGCTTTCCCCTGTCCCAAAGTGTTCCAGGTGAGCGAGAGGTTTGCAGACAATGGAAAAGGGACTGAGAATGAAGAGGACTGCAGAGTAAGAAAGACATTTCTCTTCTTTTTAAACTAGAAAAGAATAGAAACTATGACACAGAATTTCAAAACGAATAGGGGATTAACCCTGGTTAATGTAGTGTGTGTTGTAATCATCAAAGTGGTTGTTCAGATTATAAAATTGAAAAAAATGATCAGACAATGAAAGCACAAACTGTTTTTTGATGAGCTAACAGAGATTAGTACCACAGCTATCTATCTTGTACATTCATATGTATATGTAAACACACATGCATATATACGAATATATACACAGGCATACAATCTTTTCCCTTCCTTCTTTTCTCCTTTTGCCTATCACAGTTGTTCCTTCCTCTTGAGCAGTTTCTTTGCCTTTCCCTTCTACAATATCTATTGAACAGTTTGGATCTTATTTACTAGGGAGACAATACAATACTTACTTATGTAAGTCATTTATCTCACCTATGAGTACAGTCTCAAGTTGCATTCATTTACCTGTAAAATCCTCAGGTATATCTTTTTTATAGCTGAGTAGTACTCCATTACATAAAAAGAGCACATCTTTTTTATCCATTCCACAGCTGATGGGCATTTGGGTTGTTTCCAAGATTTAGCTGTTATAAATTGTGCCATTATAAACTTGGGTGCACATATTTTGCTGTGGTATGATGTTTTTAATTTTTCTGGGAAGATACTCAGAACGAGAATAGCTGGGTTGAATGGACTTCCAATCCTAGTTTTATGAGGAATCTCCAGACTGATTTCCACAGTGATTGTACCAGTCTCCACTCCCTCCAACAGTGGAGAAGAGTTCCTTTTCCCCCACAGCACTTGTTATTGGTTGATTTCTTGATGATAACCATTCGAGAAAGATATGTCTAAGAATAACCAAAAAAGATTAAAAAGAGAAAGAAAATACAACTGAAATGGTTTGATTGTAGTAACAAAATTCTTCCATGTCTTGATTATCTTTGGGTGTGGCATTTAGGCAATTATACCTCATTTTTCTTATTGCTTCTCCATATTTTTAAAGTTTTTTAGTAAGCATAGAAAAAATAAAACATATTTTTACATACCCCATGCAATAAACACTCTGGGAAGTTGAATAGCAATCTGCGGAAAGAATTCTAATATGTAATTTCCTTCTAGAGTGTGATGTCTATGGAGTTCCAAAGCTCTTTCACTACGAAATGCACTATTTCCCATTACTTAGTCTGACAACTCTGAATGAAAACATTCACAAAATAGAGCTTCACCAAAGGGGCTCTAAAGGGAACAGCAGTAAAGAGGAACAGGGGTTCAGTGTATTATCTACAGTATCTAAATCAGTACAACCTAAAATGATAATAAGACACAGTGTGCCTACAGAAATGGCAGAAATTTTTTAAAAAGTTTAAACATAGCTGGTGACTTCGTAAATTGGTGGGTGGTTTTTGGGAAGGAATCTAGAGATGAATCAAAAGACAAAATTCTATGGCAATTCTGTTACTAGTGATAGATCAAGAAGTCATTACGAGTATGTTCCGAATATTGATTTTACCCTAAAATTTCAAATGTCTTCATTAGTTAAATAAATTATGGTGTATTTGTAAGGATAAACAAATAGCCATTTGTAAGCTAATTTTTAGAAAAAATCTAATATCTGAATAATACCAAATATTTTTAGTAAGAAAGCAGTTTGTAAAGCAGAACTTTTTCATAAGACAGAAAATGTATGTATAGAAGGAGAGCTGCCCGTACCGACCACCTTTAAGCAGCAGGATTAGGGCTGACCTGGCAACCTTACTTGGCTTGTCTGTTACCTATGTTTTCTTTAACATGTATTCTGTGGGAAAATATGCAAGTGGTGTTTTAAAAAGTCAGCAGGTGGCCTGCGTGGGTGACGTGCCTGCCGTCTGTGCGGCCCGTCCCTCGGTCACAGAGGAGGGGTATCATTTCGCTGCCAGCCCCACAGATCACTCACTCTCATGTTGTCTGTGCTCCGAAGGGAGCCCCCCTCAGGCAGAGAGTTTCAGAACATAAGTGGGATGAGCCTTGGGGCTGAGGAGGACGAATGCAGCGTCTCTGGTGGGAAAGAGAAAGTCCAGAGACACAGACGCAGCAGCAGTGGCAGTAGTAGTAGTAGTAGATTTTTGTTTGTTTTTTCCACAGATGCAAACAAAAATGCAGTTGGGTTTTGCATTGCCAATTTCATAGAGAACTTTAGAGATGGGAGAGGTGTTGGGGTTGGATTTTACTTCAATAGCAGGGAGCCCAAAGCAAGTCCATATCTAATTGGCCCTGTTGGAAGGGGAAACACTATCAAGACCTTTCTCTCCCCGCTTGTTAGTATGTGTGGGAGGCAGAGGCAGTCCTTGCTGAGGGGGAACAGTTAGAGTCACCACCCGGATGTGCACTGAAGGTTGGATGTCATGTTTGCATTTGAAACTGTGACCACAAGCAGCCAGACAGTGTCCGTGCAGAGAGAGGGGGTGGGGTAGATCCCGAAGGGCTGTTCATCTGAGCTCTGGCTTCCGGAGGAGATTACTGGGCAGCCCCTGTCTCAGACGAAATAGTCTATCCACTGAGGAGGGGAAATCACAGTCAGTGCCTCGGTTTCCCTGGTTTCCTTTGTCTCTCTCTTTCTTCTGGGTTTGTAAACTCTGCTGGAAAGCTGGTCTTGGATCCCTTTCTTTCACCGTTTGAAATCTGTGAAGGGACATCCTTGAAGCCTTTGTGCTACAGTTCTCTGACCGGGAGAATCTCATTTTTTCCCTGCTCCGCGATGTAGATGCAGTGACTGGTGGATGTGTGGAGTCTTTGAATCATTCTTCTGCACAACGCTTTTGTGGGGAAACGGCGGAGCGGAGAGGAATTCTACTTCCTTCCCTGGGAAGGAGGAGAGCCTGGCCTCACAGTTTTCCCAGGCTTCTCGGGGGGCACCGAGGAGCGCTGCCTTGCATAGTCTCACAGAAATGCCAGTGGCAACTTCCGCCCCCACAGGTTCTGATAATGTATAATCCAGGGATCTGCAGGACCAAGAAACACATGCTCTCCTTCCCGCCCTGAGCACAGTCACAGATCTCCATTGCAAAATGCAAGTGCCTCAAGACCAAAGAACTGCACCCAAAAGTAACATTGCCGGCCCTGCGGAAGCTCCCGCCAGGCAGCTTAGGTCGATTACAGCTGCTGCGGGTAGGGATGGGGTGGGGGACCCTGATGGCCGTCCTTAGTGTTTCCCCACTTGCACGGCAAACCCAGGAAGTCCACACTGGGAGCCTTGCCCATTCTCCCGACAGAGACTGTATCCAGAGACTGAATTAAGGTGAGTTGCTTGATGGATTTCCTGTGTAGAGGCCTAAAGCTAATTTCTCCATAGTCTTTTTTTTCCTTTTTGCATTTGTGCTTAAAATGTGTCGCAGTAGGTGTAGGTACCCTCAGAGGTGCACAAAGTAATCAGCAGATACAGAAATAAAATATTATGACTCTTGGTTATACTTTCATATTTTATTTTTGCCTATATTTCATAATATGTGGGGATGGTTCAGTGGGAAACGCTTACTGCTTATAAAAATATTGTGCTTCATTGATGGCACATGGCCAAAACATTGTGACTCTAGAACATGAACAAAAGTTGGAGACCAACTGTGCTCATGGGGCTCCCACCTCGAGGCCCCTGCGCGGTGCCTCCGGCCTCGGGCAGCTGGTTGTGTCCAGTGTCTCTGGGGTCACCGGGCCCCTCCGTCACCACACTTGGCAAGGAGAGGGCCCTGCACTCATCTGCATCCTTCCTCCCAGGCAGGCAGGGCAGTTATGCGACTTTAGCCTGTTTTGATGTCACAGAAGCCTGAGGAGACAGACACTCAGGTAGGCGAAGTAACTCTCCAACATCATAGTAACTTACAAATTAATGCGCTTCCCTGCAGAAATCCAGAAACAAAAACACCCATGGGCTGATGTGTTGTATGATTAAGAAATTAGCCCAAGTCTTCAGCAGAAAAGCAAAAATTACCACAAGGTCAGCTACAAGAATGACAAAAGCCGTAAATGAATGTGACAGGGAATATGATCAGTGTAGCTTGTGGCTGGGATTCTGCAGGACTATTGGCCTGAGTCAAAATCATCCAATCCATGGTTGCTCTGAAATATAAGCTGTTACTGGATCATCTGAGTAAAGTCAGAGCTGCTCTGGGGTTGCACGGAAGCAAAATCAGCTCTGGCTGAGGTAACGCCCTCCCAGAGGAACTGGTTAGAGGGACTCAGGGTCATTCGCAGAAATCAAGAGCTGAAATGCTGACCATGTGGCAGACAGAGTCCAGCGCAGTGCAGGACACTGCCAGTGATGCCCAACATTGTGTCTTGCGGGACTGAGCCCCAACGCCTCCACTCTTGCTGCTCACAGGTTCTTGGCTGTGGATTCTGATGGTTCTGTCCTGGCCACCTGCCTGTCCCCTATCCTTGTGATTGGAAAGGCTTGGGATTTAAACTGCAGTAGCTTACAGAGTATGGGAGGGCTTGGCCCTTGGGTCAGTCAGCTTTCTATCACTATGACAATTACTGCCATCAGTCGGTTTATAAAGAGAAAAGGCTTATTCTGGCCAGAGACTTGGAGCGTTCAGTCCATGGCCGTTTGGCCCTGTTGCCCGGTCCTGTGGTGAGCCCATCCTGGTGGGAGTGTGTGATGAAACAAACCCTTCCCCAAGGTGGGGACAGTGAGGGCCTGTTCAGGGCAGGGCCCAGTGATGGGAAGGCTGCCCTTGGACTCCACCCCTCTGTCAGGACACCAAGCTGAGGACTAAGCTCTAACACATAGAAGGGCATTTCCAACCCAAACGATAGCAGTCCCCAAAGGAAGAGAAGTGCATCACATTTACTACGGCATGTCTCGGTTCCTTCTTCAGGAACTAAATACAGATTTCACGGGGTTGTTTTGAAGTTTAATTGGACAAGACGTAAGTGTTTAATACAAGGCCTGGCATATAGGGAGTGTTAGCTAATGGTGGACATTGTTATTCTGAACAACATGAGATGCTGTGGTATTATTTAAACAGCAGGCTTGGGGCTGGGGATTTAGCTCAGCGGCACAAGCACCCGCTTGGCAAGTGCAGGGTCCTGAGTTTGAGCCCTGGTATAAAAACAAAGCAGGCTTAGGTAGAAGTGGCTTCAAGTATGCAGATCTCATGTGGTATCTGTCTGAATGGACAGCAATGATGGAATGAAGATTTGGAAGGGAACGTGATCATACAGTTATTTCAGTGGAAATCTAGGTTACTTTTCTCCCTGCTTTGTGGACAGAGTTCCATTTCTCTTCATATTTGTGAACTCCATTATTCTAAACAGATTCGCAAAAGGCCCTTCAAGATTAAAGATAACACATTCCTACAAGCCATCCTTTACCTCACCGCTCCTTCCATAATCTCAAGATTCTTTTTTAGGTTTCCCTGAACCTTCCAAAGTTGTATTGGTGGGAAAATTAGTCATTTTCCCATGGCTGGGACAAAACACCCAAATGCTGGGTTTAAAGGAGCAGAGGCTCAGGTGGCTCCTGGCTTTCCGAGGGATCTGTCCATGGTTGGCTGGCTCCAAGGTAGGACTGCCGTGGCCGAAGGGCATGTAGAGGAAAGCTGCTCAAGCTATGGCAACCAGGAAGCAGGGGGAGAAGGGAGGAGCTGTGCACAAGAATATACCCTTCGGAGTCACACCCCCAGCGACCCACCTCCCACCAGGTCCCGCCTGCTAGCAGCGCTCTCAGCCATGGACTCCTTCATGGATTGGTGCCCCAAGTATGGTATCTCCATCACCCCACCATCTTCCAGATGCTCCACCTCTGAACACAGGGGACTTCCGGGGGGCATCTAGATCTAAACCATAGCAACTCTGCTTCTGAGGATAAACTACCCAGAGGGAAGGACAGCATGGTGCACATGGCCAGTCCATGTGTCAAAAATTAGCCCAAGCCCAGACAGAATCATACATCATGAGTGGAAATTTTAATCATTAGATAGAGTCATCACTACATAAATATCACATCAGTGGAGCCTCAAGGTCTGGGATTGGTTGGTTCTAGGACTGAGGAACTGTCTGCAGCTGCACAATTATCACCAGCTCAACATGTCCTGCCCCTCCAAGCTTGCGGTTGCATCAGAGCTGGAGCTGGGGAGTGTGCAGAGTCAGTGGGGGGGAGGCCCCCTCTGCCCCGGCTTTGTGCCAATCAGTGCCCTTGGATAAGCGATTCCAGAGCAGGAGACTTGGGAGAAGGAAACTTGAGATGCGAGTAGCTAAAGGACAAGTTCACGTTCAAGATGACCACAGAACTGTGCAGAGAAGGCCCCAGGCAGCCAGTCCAGATGCAAAATTAAGCAGATGACTCTTGCATGCAAATTGGGGTGGTGCTTATGTGAATACACATGGACTGGCCATGTGCACCATGCTGTCCTTCCCTCTGAGCCTGAACCGGTAAGTAAAGCAACAGGCCCAGTTTCCTCAGGTTTAGCTGAGAAGTTCAGAAAGGTCCAGGAGCACAGCACCAGCAAACCAGGTCTTACCCTGGGAAGCTCCCCTCAGCCAGCTCAGCAATTCCCTTCTCCTCCCTCCAGCCTCAGGCAGCTTCTCCCGCTCTCTCCTAACGATGGTGTCCTGCATAGACATCCGGGTTACCTGGACAAATCTTTTTCTTTGCTTTTAAAGAAACTTAAAAGCAAAACACACTTCCCGCACATATGTGCACAGCAGCAATGCAACCACAGAAACCCATTGAGGACACGCAGGAGGTGACATGGCTTTGGTGTCTTCTGTCTGGAAATTTGGCACACATAAGGCAGTTTTAGCCATTAAATCCTTGGAACAGACCGAAAACTGAGTTTATAAAATGTATGGGTGAGTAAACCAAAATCATATCCAATTTTAAGTCCAAAAAAATTTACCTGGAGCACAGGCACACTCACGCAATCCATTTGTGTGTGTGTGTGTGTGTGTGTGTGTGTGTGCTCAGTAGATGAAGTGTTTAATGGGCCCTTTAAATAGCAAGGTCCCTGAGTATATCTGAAATCTGATTTGATTTACGGCATGTGACTTGAACTCAACCTTCAGGGAATACATGCTTTGCATAAATTGTGGCAAATATACAAAGGCAAAGTTGCAATGATATCAAGATCTTTCGCTGAAGCCTTTTCAGCTGCGGATATCTTTGGTTTACAAGGCGGGGTGGGGGGAACATTCTGATGGTTTCCAAAATGGTTTTTAAAAAGGAGAGAGAATGTTTCCCTAACCTTTCCTGTGTCATTAGGGTGTCCTGATGTGGCCAAAGCCTCATCTTCCAAATCTTCTTTCTCACTGCTCTTTATCAACCCTTCTGTTTCTGTTTCTTGCAAGACAAGGAACTGAACACTTCAGTGAGACCAGGCGTCAAGGATGACCAAGGGGTCAAGGGTGGGCCTAGGGCTCCTCGGAGAACTGCAGACTGGGAGCCCAGTGAGAGGCCAGGCCTTAGTCTCTGCCTTGCACACAGATACGCACACACACACACAAGCACACACCACACACACACACGCACACTGGTAGAATACACCCCTACCTCTGGTGTGAACTAGAATGGACGTCACAGCAGGCCCACTGCCTGGCCGGGGGAGAAGACAGTTTACCCACAGCCTCAGCAGCCTGGCTTGAGTCTGGGCAGACTGGGGCATCACACGCAGTCTCACTCTTCCTCGTGGTGGCAGCCGGCAGGATCTTCAGCATAAGGCCACCTTGACTGACTGGCTGGGTAGAGCCCCTCTGCCCTCCCAGTTCTCTTGGAGGTCGTAGCTTGAATTCTATCTCTGACCACCGCGCACCTGCCTGTCCAGCCACACCTTTCCCTGGGGCGTGAGGATCCCAGGCTAAAGGAGCTCTGGCTGAAAGCCCAGCATCTGCCCCGCTCTGTAAACACCTCCTCGTCCACTCCACCTCGCATCTGGCACCCTGCTCATCGCTGAAGGGGCTGGGGAAGCTTTGGGGTGTAAAAATAGCTAATGACTACCGGAATGAAGAAGATGTAGAGATCCATTGGTATTGCGAGTTTTCTGTTCTAAGTAGAGTAATTAGATCCACAGACACAGAAGTCTGACTCCTTTTGGGGTCTTCTCCCTCCTCCTGGAAGCATCTCTAAGTGAGAAAGCACCTCGGGGAATCTGCAGACCCCTCCCTTTGCCTCTGGGCAAAGCAAAGTGTGTGAGACTGGGGTCCAGAGCCCTGGGTTCCATCAGACTTTATGGGAACTTCGTGGCCAGCACAGTGAATTCCATAAACCCATTTCTTTGTCATGATACCAAAGTGTTTTGATTGTTGCTATTTTGTTTTTTCCTTTACAGGGTATTGAACCCAGGGATGCTTTACCCCTGACTGACATCTGTAGCCTTTTCCATTTTTCATTTTGGGATGGATCGCAACAAATTGCCCAGCCTGGCCTTGAACTTGTGACCCTCCTATCTCAGCCTCCCAGACTACTGGGATTAGTGGCAAGACACAGCTTATCTGTTGATATCGAAGTTTTGGAGGTAAAGTGAGATTATTGTGCAAAATTAATTTCCACATTGTTATCGTCTGTGGAATTTCTTTCCTGGGAGTATATAAACACAAAGAGCTTCCTCTACGAGGATCTGAGGGGGCAACTTCTGTGAGAGGAAATCAAACTCTACACTGTGCAGGATGGTGGTCTGTGCACTCCAGAAACGGGCAGTGTGGAAACACCTTTGGAAACCTGCGTCCTGGGAGGGCGCTGTGTGACTCGGTTTGCTGCTTGAGGGTTGATGGCCCTGTCGACAGCAACAGAGGGCCCGTGGAAGCGAGCCTCCCTCTCTGTCCATGCAGCTACCTCTGCCTCTCCCGAGGGGTAGGGTGACCCGGGCATGTGGAGCACAGTGGGGACACACTTCTCTCCTGTGTCTCATGAGCACAAGGAAGGCTGGACCCCGGGCAGTGACGGGAAACCGGCCCCTCCTGACTTTCCCCGGCCTCAGCCCATGTCCCACCTGAGAGGGGAGATGTTAACATGAAGGGTGTTGGGAAGTCATCTCGGGGGCACAGAACAGTGAGGATGGAGGGGTCCTTGCCTTTCCCCAGGTTATCCCTTGGTCCCCTTGGGTTGCAGGGGGTCAGGGTCTGCAGGGGCTGACCTTGATGTCTCCAGGCAACTCCAGGGGCCTCGCACACTTCTCTGGTTTCCAAGGTCTCAGTTCACCCCTGGCAGCCCTTGCCTGTCACTGCGGCCTCTTCCAGGGTCCCCGGCTGCCCTTAGGGTTAGGGTTAGGGTTAGGGTTAGGGTTAGGGTTAGGGTTAGAGAAAGTCCTGTCCCTCATCTCGCAGACTTCATGGTCTTCATCCCGGGAGGCAATGGTGGGGGCAGAGCCGCCTCCAGCCCGGGACCCAGGCCCCAGGGAGGGAGAGCTTCCTCCCAAGGGCGCTGGAGAAAGAGAACAGGCACCGACCCCCCGCAAAGACAGCTTCTTCCCAAACCTCCATCTTTTGTGATATGCAGGAGTTGCTGCTCCTCCAGAGGACCTCATTTCCACTCTTTCCTCAGAGTCGAGTTCATCAGCCTTATCAGTCCCCGGGGAGGACTGAAGCGCCCCACTCCACCGAGAGTCACTGCAAAGCCACCTTCCGTGAGCCTGACAGCGAGGGTCACCTGGCAGCTGGCTTTTCCCTAAATCCTCAGAGACAGGGTGGAGGCGAGTGGTAAGAAAGAACCCCACGCACCCCACCGTTGTTATATCGAGACACACTGAGGATGGGCTGTGGGTGCGGTAAGGAGAGGAACCCGAAGCCAGCACTCACCAGGCGACGGCACACGCCAGGCAACGGCACACGGGCTGTGCCTGTCCTCTGCTGCTGCGTTCGCCCCCACCCAAGCCCTGGGTGCTGCTCTGCTCCTGCACACGCGTGAGCACGCGGATCACTGAGTTGTGCCTGTGAAGAGTGAGAATCTGTGTTTAAACCCACATCCAGCCAGCTCCGCTGGGTCCGCATTATTCCGACTGCAGCTGGCAAGTGTCATCGATTCGCTGATTTTTCAGAAGAATCATCTGCTCTCCGAGGCTGACGATGCCATGTGTAGTGATGTGCTGTTGTTAGCACTTGAGCAATCACAGCTGTCTACAGTAAGGAGCTATGACACCGACAGTTGACGTCTTTCCTAACTACAATGATGTTTTTATTTTTAAAAAAATCCCAAATCTCCCGTTCTGATCATTACATGATTTTAATGCTCCAAATGGGTGCCAATTTGGCACCTGCAGGATAAATTCCACTCTTCATGCAAGAAATGGACACAGGCTGTTTGCTTGGTCCTTAACCTTGAAGGACCCCCATCCTGGGACTTCAAGTCTCGTCCCAGCCCTTCTGACACAGCCACTGCACTGCCGGTTGTGACCGCCCTGGGAACCTCCAGAGCTTGCAACCTTAGCCTGCTTGTATACCAGCATCATCGGGGAATTAACAGCACACAGCTTCCAGGCAACTGACCAAACTTTCGGACTCAGAACCCTTGGGCAGGAATCTGTGTCTTCTAAATGCCGCCATTGGTTTGGGGACCGCAGCCCTGGGGACAGTTCTACCCTGCGCGGGCTGTGGCCTGATGTCTCCCCTTGTTAAGAAGCTTCTGGCTTCTCCTGTGCTCTGCCTCCTTCACGCACATCCCACAAAGCGAGTATCGCACCGGTGTCAGGAGAACCGGAGAGAATGTCAGGCTTTGTCGACCTAAGTCAGTATTTACTTGAGCAATCTTCGGGCACATCTGCGATGCTAGCAAACATCTGTCCAAATTGCTCAGAAAACTAAACCTCAATCAGTAGTCTACATTTAAAAATAGCCTTGACTTCTGAGACGCATTTCCAGTTTTGTTAACATATTTTCCTCGTTACTTCTTCTTCATGGGTTCTGTTGTTTGCTTATTTATTTCTCAAGAATTGTTTCCAGAGATGAGAAGGCAAACAAAGCAAAGCACGGTGAGGAGCAGATGGGGGGAAAAATCCCACTGCCTTTGCCAGGGACTCAAATGATGCATTTACTGGCAGCTGTTTAAAATAAACATCACTACAGCGCGATAGCCTCGTCGTGACCAGTGCAGAGCTGTGGTGTGGCAGCCCCGGGAGGACCACAGGCAAGGATAAGGTGTTAGCCAGGGCCTCAGGTTCCTTTGCAGGCGTTGGGAGAGAAATGTGCACAGGACCTTGATCAGGAAGCTCCCCACATGATCCCTCTCCTCGGCGCGGCCTGCTGGTGTCAGTTGCAAACAGTCCACGTGTTGTGAGTCCCCTTTTTGTCAGGTAGGTTTTCACGCTCGCTGGAGTCAGAAGTAGGGGGAAATGCGCTCTGTAGAGCAACTCAGTGCTTCTCTGTGGCGAGGACTCGGCATAACGTTAGAGAAGGAAATCGCATCCGAGGCCCGTGCTCTGCAGTGTGTCCCTGAGTGTCACAGGCTCTCTGAGAACTGCCTTGACACCCACATTTGGACTTTTAAAAGAACGCAACTTTTCCACATAAACTAATTTTATTCAGATTCCCAATATCCGGGACAGATAAAAGCTGTGCTTTTCAGGTAGCGATTGGAGGTTAGAGCACCTACTATGCTTAGGTACCTGATTGGAGTTTGGGGACCACACCCGTCAAGGATGAGTTGCACTTCCTCTCAGTGGCCTGCGGGTTCTTTGAGGGCCGGCTGCTGGCCCTGGTTTTTCACTGGGATTTTTCTGCCTCGGGTCAGCTCCAGGAAGGTCCTTAGGAGGTGCTGTGTGATGAGGATGTCACCTAGCATTGCTGTCATGCACACGGGGACCGTGACTTCCTGGGGTGTGGTTTCCTTCCTGTGTCCAGCTGGTGTTTTCCTAGGATAACACCCCCACCCGACCTCCTCCCCCACTCACCCTGCCTCTTCTCACCCGTGCGGGTCGGCTTCTGGCACTGTAGGGCAAGCGCCCCTAGCTCCCAGGGGCACCCCTGTTTCTCCTTAGTGTGCAGCACAATACTTAAAGCTAGATACGGGCTCGGGGCTGGGGATGAAGCATTGAAATCACAGCAAGGAGGGCTGTACCCACAGACGGAAAACCATGGAGCCTTGGTCTCCAAGGACTAAGGAGAACAGGCCAAGCACAGTTAAACGAAACCTATGAAAGACCTGAGAACGCCTCCTTGGAGGAGGTGGGGGTCCCATTAACCTAAGGCTCCCCAGATCCTTCTAAGGTGAGCAGACATCGAGAACTTTGGAGGCTGTGCTAGTTCCAGAGTAACAGTAGCAGCCAGCAGCCTCCCAGGGGTGGAGTAGACCTGGGAACCCCAAGCTCATGGTGATGCAGAAGGAGGAAGCCATCCTGCGAGGA
>PVJX010045266.1:0-12797 GCA_004027295.1 Dolichotis patagonum | reverse complement strand
GAATGAGAGACACTATGACAGCCATTCATGGCTTCCCTAATGTCTGGTCTTGAAGACCTGTAATGCCCTCCTCGTCCTGCTCAGATCAATTCTATACTAGGTTGTTTCATGTGAATTCCCTATATGTGACAATATGGACAACTATTTGGAAGAAAACAAGAGTCAATATGATAGAGAGTGAATATCTCCAATTGTCTAGCTTTGAAATTTATGTCTTACATTGCTTTCTTGTGATCTGCTTTGCTCTGTTTTCTTGGTGTTTAATTTTACCCTTTTGTTATAATTGCATGTATATTTGAGTGGGTAAGATGGATGACCATATTGTTGTTTTTGTCAGATCGTGGAGCAGAACTGTTAAGTGTTAACAGTCTCACTGTTTGAATGTGTACTTTACATGTTTTAACTCTGTAAATTGAACAACTATTTCCAAGAAGTCAGTATGTAATTAGTCAAGTAATAATTTCTTAGGTTTTATTGTTGTTGTACTTTTTCTTTTTTCCTTGGAATACTGTATGGTTGCTACCCTTTATTCTGTTTTATTATGTTTTGTTTTTTCCTCTTTAAATAAAATTATTTTAAAAAAATAAAAATAAATAAATACTTAAAAAGATTGCTTAATTATAGGCAGCAAGAAAATACTTATATAAACAAAAAAGTCATTTATATAGTAAAACTTGGGAAGCATCTATACATTTTGGTCATTCTATTGAAAACAAGATCACTTTTGAAGTTACCTACGAAAAAACCACAAAGAAGCAGCAAAAAGATGATGACACAAAGTTTTAAAAAATGTATATTCTTTGTATTTTTATTCATTCATAGATGAGGATAGTGATAAATTGTGCTATGTCATAAAATATGTGTTACCCAAGGTTATAGAAGTTGACACTGTGATTTTCCTGCATATCTTTTAATTTATTAATTTAAATTAAATTATAAAACATTTCTGTCATTAAATGTGCAAATGTGTATTTTTTTGTACTGTTCTATAAAACTAGTGCTCACATTTTGAGACATGAAAACTATTAATTAGGTGTGAAAAATATATTCAACATCACTGTATCATCATTTGGAAAACAACTTGGGCTGGGAGGGCTTTGAAAATATTCTCTGATTCCAATTTGATAGCTGTAGTTTCATTTCTTCAAATCTTAGTCTTAAGGGGTTAGTGGAGGTTAAAGATCACTCCACCTGCCAGTCTTGGAATGTGTGTGCACACATTGTACAGTTTTTATTAGGTGTTCTTTTTATTACCCTTATGTTTCAATCCCTGGTGGCCACACTCTATTTTTAATAAGCAGGAAAGTCTGTAAAGCAATTGTTCAGTAGTTGTATTTAACTAGCAGGCCAGTTCCTGAGCCAATAGGTCAGCACTGAGCTCACTGACAGAACTGGTAAGAAACCAGGCTGGCTCAACCTCCCCATTCTAAATGAAGGCCCTTGCATTCTGCTGCTCATTCAAAATCAAAGAGATTTCAGGGTTCATTCTCTAGCTCGGGAGATAAAGGCAAAGAGGAGAGGGTGCATTTTGGTATTCTATACTATGAAAACAGAAGATAGTGCTTAGTATTGGTAAGACAATGAGCTTATACAAATGATTACTCTTAGTGCTGTGTTTTTACACTTTTGCTTATGATTGTGGAGTTTTATTCAAAAAATGAACAGGCTTCTCATCCTCGAGGCCATCAAAGCCCAGTAGTATTTCCTGCTTTAGTGGCACATTGGGGTCTGCTCTCCGTTCCATAGCTTCTGTCTCTTTTATGGATAGAATCATCTGAGCTAGGGAGTAAGCACATAGCTCAGAGAAGCCTTATAGAATCCCTGAACAAACTCCTCATTAGTAGGCCTGTCACTAAAAGGAAAATAGGTGAAAATGTTTCCAATGTAGGAAATAATTATCAAGAGACAAAAAAGCCTCTAAACTGCAGAGATACTGGCCTTATTTTAAATGATTAAATGTGAGGGGTAGGGAATGACCTTTGGGAATACTGAGTGTGTGCTGAAATATATCCTTCATGTCCAAAAATAATGGGAACTAACTTTGAGTCTATAGCATTATGATGCTGATGTGTCATATCAGCTATTTCTGGGAGGTTGAGGTATGGAAAATGTTGCACATGTAAGCTTTGTCACATGATAGATGGGAGTTCAATTATGCTGCTGGAGGTTAGCCAAAAAAGTTAGGAAAGAGCTAAATAATACAGGTGGCCACAACTCAGAAATGTTTAGCAGGTCTTGCACAAATTGACAGGGTCCCCCAAAGCTATTGTAGGGGTCACGGTCTGGCAGTTTTGATGGTTCACTTTGGTGTCTCACCCTTCTCTTGCTTTGTACAGCCCTATAGAAAAGAACCTCTACCACTGACCTACATATATAGACACTGATGCTCATATTCCTACTTAAGAGTACAGGACAGTTTTACCTGAAATTACACAACAGTTTGGTTAACCAAATTTTTTTAACTTATCTCATTTTAGTTGTTTAAGGTAGTGATTGGGTTCAAACTGATACCCGCTGGTCCTCCTCTCCACTGGCATGGCCAATAAGGTGGATCTGGAAGAATAGCTATCTAAACAAAAATCCAAATATTGTCCTTAATAATAGACTACAAAAATACCTAAATTCCTCCCTGCCTAAGGTTTAGCCTTCCTAGGGAACAGCTGGATTGAAAAATATATTTTGGCTTCATTTGTCCTGATCCAAATTAAGGACAGATAAGTTGATACAAGAGGGGAGATTTTAACAGACCTTAGTTATAGCTTCAAAAGAAAGCTAGAACATAAAGCAAAAATGCCTGTCTCTCCCCATCACTATCATTAATGTAAGAAGATTCTTCCCCTACAGGGAAAAATCAAAGAGAAGGTAGACTTCTCACTGAGCCATGGACCAAAAATAAAGGTGTCCATTCCAGTTTTCGTTTGTTTCCTTTGTTGGTGAGAGAAACATATCCATTATCTTTTGAGAAATATATGTCCATTCTTTTATAATTTTTCAAAAGGACTATTGAACCTAACCATTTTCATTAATCATTTATTTACCCAGGGGAAGAAATGTTTGGGTGGAAAGAGTGTCAGAAACAGTCATACTCTTACTTGGGAACAGAAAGGAAATTCCACTCTCTGTTAAAAAGAGGAGTCAATAAATACATGCAACCCACAAATTCCAGCTCAGTGATATTTAGGAAGATCAGCAAAGAATAGCAGGATATTTGTAAAGTGCCAACACAAGTGTAGATGCTGTGAAGATACCACAAAAATGAAGGAGTCCCTACTTTTATAGATGAGGATAAAAATCCTGCATAAAATCTAATGAAGAAAAACATTTTAGTACAGGACAGCGTAATAATCAAATTCAAATTACATAATGGAAATTGTGATTGTTGTCAGGGTCAGGGAAATGAAAGAATGTTGCAGGACAGAAATAGTCAAGGAAAGCTCTTTAGAGGCAGTGGCAGTTGGGCCAGCCTGAGTAGGAAGTAAAAGGAAATAGGCACAGTATGACATTGTGACAGTGGGTTGTTGCACTGTGGAAAAGGAAGCAATAGGAGTGGAAAAGCCAATAGTAAGGATATTGAGAGTCAATACAGAGTTAAGATGGAGACAGCTGTTGAGGAATCCCAAATGCCAGGAGGAATCATTAACATTGGTTATGATAAGTACTGAAGGTTATTGTGAATGTTCTACAGAGATACCTGCCAAAACAAATCATCCTACCAACCAGAGGGTCACGGGTCATGAAGCAACACTTGAAGCAGGAAAGATTCTAAATTAGGGTGAGACATAATCTCTGGGATTTAGAGTTTATTATTTCTTCTCTTATGGTGTCCTTCAGGGACCAGAAACATTTTGGCAGAAATGAGAAACACTCAGTATTTCCATTTACCTGTTTCTCTTCAAGAGAACTTCTGAGGGTAAAAGGAAGGAGATTACAAGAATGGAGAAGACACAGAATAGTAGTCTTTCCTCACTGGAAATAACTTGTACCTCTTGTTTGCTACCTCTTCTAGTGAAGTGCCCAGAGTCACTCTTGGACCAGCTTCTTGGAACCCCTTAGCAATACCCATTAAGCCCCAAGTTTGCTGAAGCAGAGTGATGACAATCAGGTAGTCACTAGATGGGCAGCTTCCTCACCATGTGTGAGCTTTGCTTCAGCCCAGGTACCACTGGTGCCCTAGGATGGCTGGTCAAAAACTCCTTCCACCATCCTACTGCTTTCAGTTTACTCCTTTCACTTCTGAAAGGTTTTCCCAACTGAAGGAGTGCCACTTTAAGTATCGCCTAATAATTCTTTTCTTAAATAACAATCTAGTTGTATAATTTTCATGTCATAAAATTTACCTGTTTTCAATATAAAATGAACTGTTTTTAATAAATCCACAATTGTTCAATTATTGCCACAATCCAGATTTAAAACCTGCCCAACACCCCGGTAAGCTCTTTCATGCCTGTTTTCACCTAACATCTTAATGATACCATTTGAATGATAATCTAGTGATATCATTATTTCTATATACTTGGAAGCACACAAGCAGAAAGCAGAAAGAGTAGTGAACCTTATTGGGTGAAAGAATAGCAGAAAGAGGTAAAGATGGGAGATATAGGAGAAGTCAAAATCATACATGATTCACAGCTTACCTGAAAATATCAGATAATCCAAATGCAATATCAGAATGCAGTCTACAGGTAGCAGTACTTCACTTCCAGCCCTGAATGAAAAGCCAGGAGATTGCATAGCCCCACTAATTGCAACATAACTGTCAGTAAAGTGTAGCCTTTTTCCCAGAATGCCCCATATCTAACACAGTATCTTGTACAGAATTGATATTTTACTTAAGAAAGGTGGAGCCAAATTGAACTGGATTTGAGAGATTAGGTATTAGAGGCAGGAAAATGTCTCACCATGGACATCTGTCACCCAATATCTTTTCCCCCTTCCAATGGCCTTCTAGTTTCCTTTTTGATAACTGTCCCATACCATCATGTATGGATTTTTCTGTTTGTTTTTGTTTTTTGACAGACTCTCAATGTAGTTCAGACTGGCCTTGAACTTACTATGCGGTAAAGGCTGGCTTTGAGATGGTGATCCTCCTTCCTCAAGCTCCAGAGTGCTGGGATTACAGGCGTGCACCACCACATACAGCAATGTGAGTTCTTAAAGGGATGGTGATTCCTACAGTCCAAGAAGACAATGGATCAGATCTTCCTTCTACCTGAACAGATTTATGGATGAAAACTGAGTGTTGGACACTCTTTAAACTAATGATGCTAGATCTGAAAAACTGATAAGATATCATCTGTGCCACAGTTGTCTGGACCCAGCCAGAATAAATCTGCTGTGAAGTAGGTGCTGTGCTTCTGTGCTCTGTCTTTCCAGAAGTCCAGTTATCCATAATCCAGTTATGCAATTTTAATATTCATAATTGTTTTCTGTTACTTACATCTGAGGACCCTTGTGTGCCCTTTAAAAGCTATGACAACAAAATAGGTGAAAGATTACAAGTGTCTTGGGGTGACTGCCATAGAAGGAACACCCTGGACAAAAATCATGTGACTAAAGAAATTATTTCTGGGAGAAATGGGAGTATAGTCAAAGTCAGTACCAAAGTTTTAGACTCCTTATGTCCGTCTACCACCAAGGGTTTTTGGTTGTTTGAACTTTCACCCAGGCAGACAAAGAAAACTGGTTGCACGTTTCTTATAAATGGATCAGCAGTGAAGACTATTTTAAGACCTAGCATATGATGATGAATAATTTTCACGTGCTTTTCACTTCACTGAGAGAACAACCACCACGGCTTGCCAACCAGTTGGTCTCACTGCTCAACCTGATGCAACTGCTGCCTGGGCAAATGATTCAGTCACCACTAAGTACTTACTGCTTCTTGGTGAATTAGAGAGCCAGGGTTATGAGTCAGCTCTGCTCAGAGCCAAGACGCTTGGTTCAGTATCACTTTCTGCCTTATAACATAGAATTCAAAATATCCAATCAGTTTTCTTCAGTGCTAATGTCTGTTGTTAGAAATTACAGTTCAGTGCTGCCTTATTTAAAACATTCATTTTCAGAAATCACTGCACTCCTCAAAAAAAAAAAAAAAAGAAAACTAAAGAAAAGATCAATCCATCAGGAAAATAGCTAAGTGGTAAATGGTACAGCACACCATATTAATGTTAAATGCGAACTTGGTGGTTCAATGCTCACTTTATTATGATGAAAACACTGTGTAGAAGACAGGCTTCAGAAGAAATGAGGACTGAATAAATGTGCCGCTGTGTAAAACCTCTTTATGAATTTCCGTCCAGTTTGTCTCTGAGTAAAAGCTGTGCTCTTTTGATAGATACACATTTTGTTAGTGCTACGTCAAACTGTTACTTCATCAAACTGCTACAACTCTTTCAAGTGTGAGAAGCACAGTTTCTCCTTTGAGGGAAGTCATGACTTAATGTATAAGACCTGAAACTGCAGCATACAAGGTAATATATTAACAGCAGCATGTTACAAGGCAATATGGCCCATTATTTACCAAAGGGCATTTGTGTGAAGGACTCATAATGCACTTCAGTTGGAAAGAATCTTAGAAATCACCTCCAAGTCTACTCCCCTCACCAAAGCTGAAGCCAGCCAGTTATAGCGCATTTAGCAGATAATACACTGTGGTGTCACATCACATACTAATGCTATGGTAATTCTCCTTGTATTTCAAAAACTGGGAATCTGAGCCAAGAACAGGAATAGATTAACAGAGTTTTTTCAGCTTATGCCTGAATCCTCTGATTGCCCTCTGTAGAATGGAAATATGTTATCACAGTTCCGTTTCCTGAGGTCACGGAGATAAGACAGTATCGATCTCGATTTCAAACAGAATCATTTATAGATAAAAGAATGCTCCTCCATAAAAGAAAACAGCTTTTCAAATAGCCTTTCACCACAGTTAGTAATAATTTATGGTTGGTGAACAGGAAAATATGCTGAATTTATTCATTTTACTGTGTGCCGCCTATCAAAAGGGCAAGCTGATAAAGAAAAAAATAAGGAAATGGGTAACTTATTGGTATTTATAAATCTGATAGAAATTTTTTAATTATTCTTCATTGCAAATGAAGAAGACAATTAACTGTGGAAGTGACAAAACAAAAAAATCCCTATTCTTATCATAGCTACAGTGCCTAGCATTTTACCACATAGATCATTCTAGAGACAGGCTTTTCTTTTGTCCTCCAAAATAAATTTTGTGCCATTTGAAAGCTGATCAAAAAACTGTGTCACAACAGGTGATCTCTGGTGATGAACCTGGAGTGCAAACCTCTTTTGCCATCAGCCGGTTCTCTCTCATCTTTATATACATCTCCCAGAGCCAGACAGCAGGTTTCTCTGCCAACTAAGACGTGTTACTCTCAACCCTAATTATTTCTGACGTGAATAAACAGCACATTTATTCAGTCCTCATTTTGTCTGTTGCCTGTCTTCTACATAATGTTTTCACCATAATAAACTGGGCATTGAACCACCAAGTTGGTGCTTAACATTAAGGTGGTATTTGTACCATTTACCATTTTGGTATTTTCTTGATGAATTCTTTTCTTTATTTTTCTTTATTTTTTATTTTTAAGGAGCACGATGATTTCTGAAAATTAATGTTTAAATAGGATGCTTTCTTGCCTGGTATCAGGATATGTTGTAAGGTGTTTGAGTTTTCAAAATCTACTTTGAAATGGGAGATTATTTTTATGTGCTCGATTCATGATCTCTCTAAGGGAGCTGTTAAAACTCCTTACATTTAAATAACCATTCAGAGGACATCTGTAATTTTCTGCTTCATGTAGCAGACAGGGCATTAGGTACAGCATGAAATTTAGGAATTAAATGGAATTAAAGCTGCGATAAGTGGAAGTCTTAACTCATATGTCACTCTCATCTTTCCAACCTACTAGATACTGAAGTCTTTACCATAAATTAAAAATATAACATGAAATACAGAGAATTATGAAGGGAAAAATGTTGTTTTGGGCATAAAATTTGGAAAATTCATTTTATAAACCTAATATATGCTTTTAATCATACCTTCAAGTTTAGCTGAAAACTTTTAGATAATATAATTTAATGACACTATCTGTGACTCATTGATAAAAATTACAACTTAGTCACAAAAATACTGAATTTTAGAGTCAATAGCTTGTTTTTAAGCATATTTTCTTTGCCCACTTAATTCTGAAAGAGCCTGGGCAAGGCCACCCACTGAGAATTTTGATGGTAGTTGGGTTAAACCTAAAATGTTTAGATAACTACACTGGGGTATAACACAACCACACATCCTGGATTATCAGGAGCCAAGGAAAGCAAGCAATGACATTTTTTTCTTAGTCCCATAGGATCCTATGGTGGAGGGGAAAGGACTACATTGCCACTGGTCCCCTGTTTGGCCTTTCCTCCCCTCAGACTATATCCTCCAAAACAGCTTCAGTAACCAACAGAAACTGTGTGGGCAGGCACACAAAAACAAAAAGCTCAGCTCAGCAAAAAGACTTCCAGAAAGACCTTCTCTTCAGAGGTCCAGTGCCCTCTTCCTACTTGGAGAATGTTAGAAAGCAGAAATGGATTGATTGTTACGTGTTTGGTATAAAGCCCAGAGATTGAGTGGGATGATGAATGGAGCAACAGTTTCCAAAGTCTCATCTCACCGAGGCTCCTTATAGCCTCCTGAGATTCCTTTCATTGTCACAACTCGGAGTTCAAGATTTGGAGTCTTTTGTTTTTGCATATTTGATTTTTTTATCATTAGATTGTAATCTAGGGATGGTCCCTAACCAAATATTCCCATTTCTTGCCGGAGCTTCACCATATGTCTTGGAAATCTTCACCCTAAAAACTTCCTTAATTTTATTGTGAAGGGTTTAAGGAAAGACTTGGCTTATTTGAGTAAATGGCAGATATTAAGCTTACTCACCAGATACAGCTGGTCACAAGTGAACACTTATACATGCCTCTCCATCCATTCATTTTTTTATTCACTGAGGAAGCATCATAATACAAAAAAAGTCTGGACTTTGGATCAAATATATTTTAGATTACAATTTCAGCAACTGTATCCAAATATATTTGTATTTTAACTCCTTGAGTAAATTATCCCCATCTTAGAGTCTGTCTCCTCAATGATAAAAAGCTGTTCTGAAGAGGCAATGCAAATAAAACACTTAGTACTATGCCAAACACATGCCACCACACATGTGAAAGATGTCAGCTATTATTGTTGTAATTTCCTTCATAGGGATGCTGTGCAGAAGTTAATATGAAAACCTGGCCCACTAAAAAAAATTAAGTCCTTTCTAAATCTGCTTAGATTTAAGGTAGAGACTTTGAATAAAGTCCCAAGTTGCTTGCTATAACTACCTGATTACACACACACCTCCACCCTACAGCAACCCTAAGAGAGACTCTTGAACACCTTTGTGTATGCACATGTGCGTGCACACGCACTAACACATACACACATACACACGCACGCACACACACACACACACACACACGACATCCATTTCTACCAAGTCTTCTGGGTCTCACTGTGGCCTTTTTTCCTAATGCTCACTTGTCCATCCAGGTTTTCTTACCTGGTTTCTAGGTGGGATCACAAACCCTGTCATTAGACCACCCACTCCACTCTCTCCTGTGCTACTCCATCCTCCCATCCATTCCCAACATGTTTGGGATTTGTAACAACAAAGCATTTAGATCTATATTAGATCTAATCACATTAGATCTAATCACGTTAGTTAAGTTGGGGAATATTTACAGTACCAGAAACCAGAGAAGTTTTGGTGTGTTTTATCACAAGAAATTAAAACTATTATCCCCAAAATCTGATCAACATAGGCAATCAAAAGAAATACGCTGAGTAACGTCTTCCCCTACTACTTCTTTTGCCTGAATGAATTTTCCAGAAAATAGGATTCATCCCAGCATGATTTTGAAAAAAAAAAGTCATCTTAGAGAGTAAATTCTTGGGGGGGAAATTTAAGTAGGATATAGATAAATATGAATAAATATCCAGATTTCAGAAATGTTCTTAAAAAAAAATAACAATAGCAACCACAATAATATTGGTTGTAATTTTGAAAGCATCTTCATATTGTTAAGTGTAATGCTGAGAGAAGATAAATGTGTTGGTTTCCTTCTTGCCTTATGGCTCAAAGAGCAAACCATGCATGATTTTTATGGCCTGGCTTGTGATATTTTGCTTCAGGGAGCTATTAATCGCATCCTTGTAAATGGTGCTTAATCCCTATCAAAATTAGAAATTGCTCAAAACTGGAAAAAAATAATGCATTTCATTCCCAAATAGGCCATTAGTGATATTGAATAGTTTGTTATACTGTAATATTATATTAAAATTCCTAGAGGCAACTGATTTTCAGTAGTGAATTAAAAAGACCAAAACTAAAGTGAGTATTTGAAGAATGAGTACAAAGAATCCTGTGTAGCTATTTTTATTGGTTGTATATCAGCAATTGACCTTTGGAAAATAAAATTAGTAAGTCTCCCAAGCCAACTAAATCTAAACTAGTCCAGACAGAATATGTGGTAAGTATAAATGCATATGAATGAAAAACTCACATCTATTTTTACTAGTCTGGGAAAAGAGAGTATATATGAAACAAAATGTCTGAATAATGACCATCATTCTCAAAGAAAGTAAATGAGCTAAAAATATCAAGGCACAGTTTTGATCCTTAGAAATTATGAGCACTGATGCGTAAGGTAATGAGAGAAGACGTGTACAGTAGAGTTTTTATCTTCCATACGTGCCTGGGTATTCCATCCCTGCTCTATTACACAGATAATACAATCTTTGGCCACTTTTCCCAGGAATGCAGAGTTCCAACAATAATATTCATAAACAAAATAGCAGAATTTTTATATCTTACAGGTCAAGGAAAAATGATTTACCAGCCACTGTGTACACTGAAATAAATAAAAGAATTCCATTGTGTTCCAACTTGTACATATCATGAGGATTCATATAAATACCTACTTGAAAGGCTGCAGGTAAATCTGTGATGACATTAGAATGGCTCACCAATAGCTCTAATCACATAAGTGCAAAAGTAGATATGTGTAAATGGCTTGGAAATACTAACTCATTTCTCATAATTGGATTCAAACCTCAGAAATGTCTTTTTCCTGAGTATCCAAATATTAAAAATGTGGGGAAAGTCCCATTCAGGTAATTGTATCTTTCTGTAGTCACTGAATTTCCATTCTGAAGTCACTATAACTATTTATGGAACTAAGCCTTTTTCCTGGAATCTTTGTTTTCATCAGGACCAAGAAACTTTCCAAAGACATGCTGATATTTTCCCTGGCTAAAATCTTGGGACATTGAGAAATATAAGAATGCAAGTTTGGGGATAAGGCTTAGTAAGAATCAACATATTCAGGTTAACATATTAAACCAATAAAACTGTAAAGATTTGAAGTCAATATAAATGATTTAAACACTTTGTACAAATCAAAGCTATTCTTATTCTCTGACCTGATTATTGGTAGAGTTTCCCCATTAAAATTACCCATTTCATCCCAAATATGGATAATACATAATGCAGAGTTGAAATCAGTTCCTTTGAGTTTTTTGAGATTGGATAAATGTCTCAAAACATCAGCAAATAGTCTTTAAAGTGAGGTGGCAATCTATAAACCATCCTTGTCAATAGGAACAGGGAGACAGGATGAGATTGCAAACCAAGCAACATTTATATGACCTAAACCCTCCCCAACCCCAGAAAATAATAAGGATTTGACTGTTTCTTGGGTCTTTGTTTGGGGAAGCTAAGAATAATTGTGAGTGCCTGTGTTTCCAAAGAGATTTAAAGTAGCCACCACCTTTCAGTTTAAAATTGCTTTACATTTGGTGACCTAAAGTTCAAGTAAATAATTGCCATGTTTGAGAATTCAGAAGTAGTTCACACTATTACTACATGAGAAAGACAACCAACTACAGCAAATGTAGCCCATGGAAGATGGAGATAGACAGTTCCAGAAGGACATATTTCAATGTGGAAAGTGAACTAGAATAATAGAAGCTATTTGAATAATTTTCAAGGATTCTGAGATTTTAACTGCCACTAAAATGAGTAAACACCCAATGTAGAATTAGTAAAATGGATTTCTAATCAATTGTGGCACTAACTTATTTTATAAACTGAGACAAGTTTTTAATCTTCCTGGGCCTCAGGTTCTCTATCTACATATCAGCTTAAACAATAGCTAAGTTACAGTCATCGATCAAAACTCCATGGTTGTGTGACTCATTTATTCCTCATAGATAAAAGAAAACAGATGTTAAATATAGTCATACAAGTGGAGAAAGAAAACAAATTGAGTGTTCTTAGTTTAGGTAATGATACTCTGCAGCTCAGCACTAGAAAAGTCGGTGAGAGGTGAGGGAATGACAAATCCAGATCCTCGGAACCACTGAATTGAAAGGACCACCGAGACCAAAGCACAGGTGGCCCCAGAGAAGGCTAGAGGACTAGATATGAGATGATGATAGTGTTATGGTTTGTACTCTGATGGCCCCCAAAGCCTTATGCAATCATGGAAGTGGTTGAGTCTGGTGTTCATGATTAGTTCATTGTCTGGTGCTGGGATTGGTGGTATGAGTGCTGCATCCACCCAGGGTGAAGCCAGCGTACAGTGTAAGGGTAGGAAGGAGATGTGCTTTTTTCTCTTTTGCTCTGTTCACTCTTGCTGTTTGCAGTGGCCATGAATGGCTACCCAGCCATGCCATCCTGCCTTGGAGCTAACTG